>JADDOH010008022.1:0-28552 GCA_016648135.1 Agrypnia vestita | reverse complement strand
CAATCACTATCGGCTGAGATTGGGAAGGAAGAAATTTATTCTTGGCGATTCCGTCCGTAATCGCATTTTAAGTGACATGAAGTCGTTTGAAAATGATGCTATGAAAAATGTATACGACAGGCGCTGTTATATTTATTTTCTATTTTTTGTTATATTTTTTATAATTTAATTGTGATCAATTCACAGTGTATTTTTATTAGGGTGATCGAATTATGTGCTAACTGTATCATTTTCTCTTTTTTACACAAGCACAATTCAATTCGGTACATGGGTAGATCTCTTTTCATATAAAAAAGGCAATCGAATTAGTATGTGAAAGTCATGCATACGAGACACATTGTTTCATTGTGTTAGTGTTTATACCCTCACACCCCATACCCGTAAACACCAACACAACGAAACAATGTGCGTCGTACACACGGCTTACACATACTGATTCGGTCGCCTTTCTTAAATGAAAAGAGATCTACTATATTAAATGGGTATTTTAGATACATTGATGGAGAACTGTCATTGATGTAAATTCTAGTTTGTGTTATATATCTTGAGTTGGAAAAAACTGGACACAATACGCATGCGTGGTTTTTTCAGTACGCCAAAAAAGTATAATTTCTAACGCACCCAATATTTCCAAATTACCGTTAAAGAAACACAGAGGGAATGAAAATGATTAGAACTTTCTAGTAGTGCCGATATAATCGTAACCATTTGATATTAGTTACAATGAACTTAATTATGAGAAGAGAATAATTACCCATTTATTCATTTAGGCACATACATCTATTTAAAAAAAATTAACCTCTCCCAGTATAAACATTAACTGCCATCTATGTCGTATATTTACTAAGCAACTTATGTAAAAAAAAAGTGTAAACAAATGGACAAAATTCGATTATATCGAAATCGCTCTGATTGTATATCTATTTATTATGTATTGTAGGTAATTTCACACTTCGGTCTTCGCCAAGTTTTCTAAGGGGGGTAGCGGGAGTCACACTGATGGACAGAGTGAGAAGTGCCGACATAAGGCACACACTCGGCGTGGAGCCCCTACTCCTGCACATAGAAAAATCACAACTGCGGTGGCTTTGACATGTGCTCAGAATGCCAGAGGAACGATTACCGAGAAGAATCCTCTTGGCAACCCCGGAGGGAAGACAGCCTGTGGGTCGACCCAGATCAAGCTGGGAGAGACAACAAAAAAATGTATTTGAAAACAGAATGGGTCTGGACTGGTTGACTCGAGCAAAAGCAGCGCAAGACAGGGGATCATGGAAGCACCTTGTCGGGTCTTTGGGCCCCCGACCCTACTAGGACAAGGGGAAGAAGATGATAGTCTTCGCCAATCTTCATCATGTAACTCTCTTGCGATAATTTGGCTGAACCAACGGGACTTTGTGTATCCCCTAAATCTTTATTGTTAAATTATTTAAAAACCTGTAAATACATAAAGGGATTTTGAGTTTCAGGAACGACGCGCGCTACAGGCCGTTCGTCGGCAGCGAAGACCAATCTCACGAGCAGAGACCGGGAACGGATCAGTCGTCCATTTTCAAGCAAAGAGAACGAAACAGAGAAAAACAAAGAGAAAAGGAAAGGGAAATACAAAGGGAGAAGGAGAGGGAGAGACAGGTAAAAATTTAATTGTGAAATTCTTAGATAGTAAGATAAGATTTTATCACCGCCATCGTTTTCATTCCCTTATCTCAGTAGGGCCGGGGTCTCATAGACTTCACCAAGCTCTTCCATATTTTCATGATGACCGGTCAAGACTCAATATATCTTCAAAAGGTTTTATGATCCCAACTTAGCCTTTTCCCCGGTCCACAGGCCGCCTTCCCCTCAGAGTTTTTAAAAATTATATTTTATTTTATTTTTATAATTTTTATACACGATAATAAAAAAATTCACTTAAAAATTTAAGAATTAAAAATTCAATCGTCAAAGTGATCTATAAAAAACACAAACACTCTTCTCGAAATTCCTGGTTCCGAAATTAGAAAATATTTGCTTTAAAATTTCAATTATACAAATAATTGAGGAAAATATTTATACAAATTTTGAACCTCCAAACAATCTCGACAAAATTATTTGCATACATTTAGGAATAAAGAATTTCAATAGCTTCCCTATAGAAATTTAGAAGATAACTGAGGGTAAACAAATAAACAAATGAACACACAAAAACACAATTACAAATAAAATTACAGAAACCTTGACGAAATACCAAAAACTAAGACAACACATGGACAGAAAAATTACTCATACATAGGGCCTAAAATATTTAACATATTTAAAACAGACTTCCCGGAAATCAGAATATACTCAATTAATAAAATAAAAGCTTTAACAAACAAATGGCTTACCTCCAAAGGTAGAACAGCAACTGAAAATTTACTTACTGTAATTGCATAATAATGTCTTCAAATAAAAATATATACCTATATAAATTAATTAATTAATTAAGGAAAATAAAAAATAATCTTAAACAAAACTTTAACCCTTTTTACATTAAACAATTATTCTACACATATTTACATTTGGACTTATGACTCACTCAACTTTCACTAACATTCCACTTGATACTAACTACCTTATGAAAATAAATACTACTGACGATCTCGAAAAAATATTATAATTGTGTTCTATCACGCCACTCTGGGACAGGCGTAGCCTAGTAGAGTGGCATAATCCACAAATTAAACAAAACAAAAAAATGTGTAATTTATCTTATGTTTTATTGTTAAATTAGTATTAAGTATCTTTATTTGTAAACAAGGATTTTTTAAATAAATAAATAAAAAATATAAATAAAAATTATATAATTTTGTAAATACATGTATACGAAATAAGTAATAGCGTAAAAGTTTAAGTCCCTCTCCTAGCACAAGAGTTAGTACTCTTCCCCACTTATTGGTCTTCTATAGTGGACCCTACCTAGCCTTGCTACATTAGAATGGATAACATATGAGAAACATAAAATTGCATCTACGCTGCTTAATTCCTTTACGATTTAGAGAACAAAATTGTCCGAATCATCTTATTCAGCAAGAATGAATCAAACATTATTGAATCTGACACATTTATTGCAGATGCAAACAACTTCTCAGATGCCAATGAGATATCACCCACAGCCTGATGATGACTATAGTGATAAGGACGTGGGTTCTGGACACCATGAGGTACATTATTATATTTCTAGTTCTATTAGTATTTTATCTTTAGGGTTATTTATTTATTCCTACCCAGGCCGTGAAATCATTATCTGATTTTAAATTATTTTATTAATATTTGAGGTCATATACTGCAAAAATTAAGGTAGTAATAATGATGGCAAGGCAATAAATACAATGGGGAATCTTTTATTTTTAAGAAGTATCGCTATTTTCTGTAGTCATACGTAAGGTGTGTTATAAAATAAAAACATGTTTGTATATTTTTATGTATATAATTTAAAACATTTAATACATAAAGTAATGTATAGTTTTAATTGAAGATGCTTCTGTTTTATTATAACGTGTAGCAATACTTATCATTATTTTTGTTTTTAATCACATACTAACACTTAAATTAGCACTTTCGTTATTAATGTCTTTTACTTGTGATACTAATATCCCAAAATTGTATTGATGTGTTTCTAACTCCTATTAATTCACCATTGATCGCTGCAATTTTGGACGCTAACTCAAAAAGGAGGACACGATACCTTCACAAATGCCTGTCGCAGGAGACATTAAGGAAACTGACCAAACAAGTTCAGCAGCTAGGCCAATGCCACATTTCCTAAGGCTCATCTCGAATCTTCAGGTGAGAAGGGTCCAAGTAGGAAATTGTGCACGAGGAACCTTAAAAATCCTATCTTCCTGGCACAGGTGTCGAGAAATAACATGCGGGGTACCTCAAGGATCTGCAATGGGTCTTACATTTATTGAAGTCACTATTTTTAATAAAACTTATTTTTCTTACGGTGTAAAAGGTCTGCAAAAATCTTATATCTACCAAGGTCTAAAAGATTTTCATATATTGTTTACTTATTTTTACTATTCAAAATATTTTTGAATCAGCCAATTCTTATTTACTTGTGGAAAATTTTATTTACAATATTGGTGAGGAGTTAATTGTATTATGGAAATATCACTTTTAATGGCATTCTTTTCACCTTATTTAGAGAATGTTATGAACAATTTCATTTTAAAACAACATAATGTACAATCTTCTTGTGTACATGTGTGTATATTTATTTATTGGTAAATACGTCTGCTTTTCAGGTAATAAAAACAATTTAATAGTTTAATATTTATTAAGTGTTGAATGTTTAATGTTTTCTTTTCAATATACAGTAGGTGCCGGTTATTATGTTATGTGTTTATTAAATCAGTCAATAAGTGAGCTCAACTTTTAAAGATCGAAAAATCATAATATACTTTTCTACATAACCATAGTGGCAAATTTTTTGAGCACTTATTTATGATGTTATTCCCGGGTAGTAACCTATAAATACCCTCAAAAATCACGGCTTAAAATTTCAGCCGCCGCTTTCTTTCCTTTAAAATTATATCTTGAACTTTTGATAGTCCAAAATGAACTAAATTATCAAAAAATTGAAAAGAAGAAAAAGAAAAAATAATAAATGTTTTATATTGTATTTGATTATGAGCGAACAATGAATAAAAATTATACAAAAATATATGTTCATGTTAATAACATTCATACATACTTACTTTGAGTAGATGGTAGCTTAGTGTCTGAGGAACAATTTTATCACTATAACTAACCGACACCTACTGATTTCGATTGCACTCTTTTCTTATAACATTAGACAAGAATATGATGTTCCATAACTGTGATTTCTGTTTCCCTTCAATTGCCTGGATTGATTTAATTGCACCTATATAAATATAGGTAAAAATGCATTCACTATATTTATACAAAATTTTATTATGTACGCTTCAAAACATGTATATGTGTAAATATATATTATAAATAAGTATTTTTAATTGTAAAAATATATGGGTGTTTTATGGCTACTTGTATTTTTAGATTTTGCGATATGTTGTGTTTTTAACACTAATCTAAAAAATGCATGTTTATATAAATAAAATATAAGGTTTTTTCTTGCATGCTTTCAATTATTCAAATTTATTTTATATTTCGGCTATTTTAAAGAAGATATTCAACAAATTACATTACACTCTTTTCAAACATCTTAAAAAGTTCCATAAATTTTAAACAAATTTTAATTAATTTAATAAATCAAGTTTTTGCCATTATTTAAAAGAAAGTAATAGCATTGTATCTGATACCTTAATAATAAATAATTTGTGCTTTTAAATTCCCTGTAGAGTATCCTATATCATTTTTTTATTGTAGATTGAAATTTGGCTAATATTTGTAAGTTTAAAAAACTTTTTTATCAATTTGTACGAATGATTTCTTAAAATAATTCACTGTTAATATTTCATTCTCAATGATGGTTTCAGAAAAATGCAACAATGTTAAAGTGATCATCTGATAATGTGAGCAAAATTCATCACTTTTTCTCTTTCATGTTATATCACTTTATTTTGAGGTTTCAAATTAAAATTATTTCGTATAAATGTAATATTCTTAAACGACAGTAACTCAATTATTTAATAAATCACCAAACCAACGATATTTTAGAACTGGAGAAAATTGCGCCACTTTGTGGGGTCTTTATAAATATATAGATCTTATCATGACAGCAAATTTAAGACTCTACGGTGTGTTTATATGTCGATCAAATAGTGTAAATGAGGGATTGCGAAAAAAAAATGGTTTATTTTTGTTTTCTTTTCGTTGAAAGTATGATACCCCTGTGTATAATTCTATGAAATTAAAAAGTTGTCAACTATCTAAAAAGAATTTAAAAAGCGCACAAAATTAATACAATCTCGTTAAATAAATTGTAAGAAAATTAACTGACAGATTTAAAAATAATTTTAATAAATTAAGATAATTAGTCATTTTGATATATTATTGAAGAAAAGACATCTCACAAGTACATATACTTATCATAGTTGTAAAAAACCCACAAAGTAGAGTAATTTTCTTCAGTTCTTAAACTCGTTTTTTTTTTAATTTATTAATTTATTAAATAATTTAGTTGCTGTCTTTTTAAAATAATACATTTATTTAAAATATATGTAATCTTTTGAATAAAATATAATTTTAAACTTTTCATACAAAATTTTAAATGCAAGAAAGTTATGAGCTATGAGAAGCTATGAAAAAAAGTGCTGAAGTTTGCTCACATATAGACGATCGCCGTAAACTTAAAATATCACCTTTGGGCAAAGATAAAAAATGTTCAATGCTCCGTCATCTCACGATAATTACTCGTTATAATGATATGTGTAGATGCTTTGGCCATTTCAGACATTCAGAAACTCCCGAGGCCATCGGATGACCAGCGACATCAACATCATCACCGAAAACAGGTCGGAAGAAACAACAGGAGCCAGCACATTATCAAACACCATCCGCAACATGGACCAGAGCGCTACGAGAGCCGACAACGACTTCACCACTGACTCTGAGTTTAACGAAGATTCTAAAACAACTCTAGAAGATTGGAAAATTGCGAGCCACGAAGCCGGCCTGGAGTTTAGAAAGAGCCTCGATATTAGACACGGAGCGACCACTAATCAAGTTAACCTGCAAAATTACGATACCGAATTAGATGGAGGATTCAAAAAGAGCACAGCTCACAATGGGAACAGCATTCACGAAGACAGCAATTCGGTATTTTCCGATCAGGAACGTATGACGACAGCTAATGAGAAAATGGGAGGATTTCGGTGAGTAATGTTCATATTTATGACGAATTTTATTAATAACGCTTCAATTTCGTGCTCTTGTTCCACGGAACACATCTACAAATACATCTAGTATTTGAACTCCTGCACAACTGATCTCTACTGACTCTTTTCCCTGGACATTCTTCTCTAGTTCTCGGACTTCCCATTCCTATTTCAATCTTTTTTCACACAGTCAAGTTGACGCTAATGCTGTTATGATAAGAAATAGGCAACAAATGCATTCTTCCCAATAAAATCACATATTAATATTTTCGTAATGAAAAATTTCGATTATATTGGACGTTTTTCTTAATTGAACGGTATTTCGCATAGTTACAATATGTATTGGGAATATGTGAGACAGGAGGTGGGTCCCAAAAATTGAATTTTTTTTGGTGGATCGCAGTCCTGTCAACTTTGGTAACCACTGGTTTAGTCAATTCCACTTTCTCGTAGACTTTGATCGTGTATTAATCACCATTGTTTTAGACTACCCTGACGGTATTATAGCTGCACATCAAAGAAGTACTATTTTGATTCCAGTCTATCGACAATCAGTGACGAGGATAGTCTCGGATCGATAACGGTGTTGGGGAAAGGCAAAGCAGAGAACGTCAGGTTCGAGTGGGCCATCACCGACTGGTCCAGATGCTCCATCACATGTGGGGGCGCAGGTTTCCAGATGAGAGCTGCACATTGTATGGTAAGAGAAGTTTCATCATCATCATCATCACCAGTTTCATCATCTTTCTTGGCACTACAACCCTCGATGGGTCTTGGCCTCCTCAATAATTTTCCTCCTCTCATCTCGGTCTAGTGCCAGCTCTCTCCAGTTCCGAAGCTCTAAGGCAGAGATGTCTTTGAGGACGTTGTCACTCCATCTTAATTTTGGCCTTCCTAAGCTCCATCGCTCTACTGGCCTTGAGTTCAGCAGGGACTTTGGTGCTTGATGCTCGGACATTCTCTCCACACGACCCAGCCGCCGAAGTCTTCCTAGTTTTATAAATTTTTGACGTTTGGCTCCTTAAATAAAGTACAGAGCTCATTGTTGTAACGTCTGCACCAAAGACCATTTTCTAGAACCGGTCCGAAGATACGCCTCAAAATGTTCCTTTCAAAAACGTCCAGTGCTCGCTCACTCCATCATTCATGAAGTTTCATCACAACGCTGAAATGAATCTTCCTTGAAAGATTGTGAATACTGAATACAAGGCACAATATTGGGACCGCTGTTGCTTGTTGGCACAATATTGAGGATTGCTGGTCAACTATATTCCTGCGCGGATGATTCGGCAATTTTAATATATAACTGGTGATTCAGAGGATTATACGATTGCAAAAGCAAATTAGGATTTAAAAAAATGATTTGACAATATCTTTTTAATCTTTAAATTTTGCGAAAACTGTTTGCATTTCATTTACATTGGTCATAAGTCCCAAATGATATTACTTTAAAATTATATAGTGCCTCTATATACTGTAACAAAATAAATATGATTAAATCTACTAAGTACTTGGTAGTTACTACAGATCAATAAATGAAATTTAAAGAGCGCATAAATACAATTGTCAATAGACTTCGAAAATTGATATATATATTTGTTACTTCACGCACTATTTTGATAATTAACAAACACACTTACAAAATAATATATTAGATACAATAGAATTACAATATAATATATTATGCATTTATACAATCCATATTGCAATAAGGAATATTTGGTTGGGGTGGATTATATAAAAGTAATCTCCAGGCTCTTAAAATCACACAAAAATTACGCACTAGGACCTGTTCCACTGATTTATTATTCAAAAAATTCAATGTGCCTAATTTAGACAGACTATATAAAAACATCGCATAACTACAAATATACAAAGAATGTTTTAGTCACCAAAACACAAATGTACTTCATAATTAAAGTTATAATAATCATGGTCAAAGAACACAAATAATGTAAAGTATAAATATATCTAAATCCAATAAAACAGCTATACAACACCACATTGCACACACATAGGAAATTAGTACTGCAATAGTCTGCTGGTAAATATCAACACAAAATCATTTTATAAAATTTAAAAAAGATATAAAATCTATGAATAATTTAAATACTATGCATATAAATATTCTTATTTTGGTACATTCATTTTTATCCATTTTATAAAAATAGCTGAAGAAATTAAAAATGTGTTTCTTCTCCTGTTCTTTATTTTGATAGAACAAAAACAACAAAGAAAAAATTGTTACTTACTAATAATTTTACATGTAAAATATATTGTAAAAAAAGTAATAATTCCTATTACATTGTATTTTTTCATTTTCATATAATTTAAGGTTCGATTGGATAATACAACCCAAGATGTAGAGTCTACGTTGTGTGAGGATGCGGGTTTAGAATCTCCTCCTACAATCCAGAAGTGTGGACTAGAGGTGTGCCCTACATGGTTAGCTAAAGACTGGTCCCCTTGCAGTACCGCTAGATGCTTCGATTGGAATACAGGTAAACTACGTCACTCATAAAGATAAGACAGAAATGCAAAGTAAGCAACCAGAAATAATGTAGAAAAAAAGCTAGCGGAAACACTAATATATTTAGCATTGCATGTGTGTAGTAATCAGAATGATAAGTTTTGATTTAACGACAGCAAAACAAAATACTAAAAATGGTCTATGGTCTGAAATACTGGATACCAACTGAAACTGTATACCGTATAACACAACAATTAAACATCGAAAGCATTACAAAAATCGAAACACTTAATATCATTGACAGACTAGCAATTGGCGAAATATAAGACGAAGACATAAAATTACACAAAATACACGAAAAACACCAACACAACACTAGAATGGCTCAAAATTATCACATAACACACGCCAAAACAAAAACAGGACAATCCTGACTAATTTGCAACGGATTAAAACTATACAACGATCTGCCACAATAGACCAAACAACTGACCACTGACAAATTCAAAACAGATGTGACAAAAATGCTAAAACTCGGCCAACTATAAAAAAAATGACTTTGTATCTAAACTATATTATTATTATATTCCTATATTGAATCATGTAAAAATATTATCCATAAACCTTTTAGGTTACTATTATATTTTAAATTTAAAAAAAAAATACTTATTGGTTAGATTAATATTCAAAAATGCATTACAAAATATTAAGTTATTTTATTTTATTATTATGTTTTTTTTTGTTTGCTATAGTATATTAATTTCAAACTTTTCAACAGCAATGCAAAGGCGAGTGGTAGAGTGTGTCGGGTCCGAAAGGGTTGGAGTACCTCCCTCACTTTGCCCCCACGAGCAGCGACCACCCCACAGGCAGGAGTGCTACAATGACAAGTGCAAGGGCGTCTGGAAGACGGATCATTGGTCCGAGGTATTTTATCCAATTGCTATTTTTAGGTAGCAGCCAATTTTGTCATTAAAAAAGAAACACAAAGTAATAATTTTAAAAGACGTAAGTTTAGTAAAAAAATTACCCCACTTTGGCGACCAAGTTATGACTCAACAAGATAAAATAAACTTTGATAAAACGTGTGGTTAGCTCTTTGAATAATGCCTGAATACTAACTAAAAACAAATTTAAAATTGAAATATTATCGTCACTTTCATCTATTGACATATACTATAAAGAGATTTTTGGTCCTTCAAAATGTATACCTACACAGGCAAAAAATTTCAATTTAATAAAAATATTCCCTCAAATTGGGTCCCCAATTCACTGAACATCTTATTTGCATATTTTTACAATATGTTTAATTGAACTAAGATAAAACACGTTATTTACTGTTTGAATAAAGTTTCAATACCATCAAAACGAAACAAAAACTGATTATGGAATATAACACTTATTTTTCCAACCGACAAAATTTTTTTTAATATAATTTTTATTTTTAAAATGATTTTTGATCTTTTAGCATTTATGCCTCTAGTGTAAACAATATAATTTTAAATAAAATTTAAAAATTATGAATAAATTCTTTTTTTTGTTTTTTTTCCACTAATTATATTTTAGAATATCATTTTCGGAATCCTCTATTTCATTCTTCAGCTGAGTGTAGGTGTGCGAAGAAGAAAATTAATATTTCCGAAATAGATAGTTATACTCTAAAATAAAATGGAAAAATAAAATAGCCCTTTCATTCATATTGCCAAAATTGGCCCCACGTTGGGCGCCTAATTCATCAAAATCTTATTTACATTTTTTCATTATTTATTTATCAATGGAACAAACAAGCATAAAATGTGAAGTCATCTTTTTGAATAAAGCATCAGAGATTTTTGATTCTTTAGCATTTATATCTTCTTAGGCTAACGAAATAAATTTAATTAAAACGGCGGCTCACAATTTTATATAATAGGGTTCATGACATTATTGTTGTGGTACTGCAATGCAATTATATTTTTTTATTATTTCAGTGTGGAGGTCCGTGCGGCCAGCAAGGCGCTCGGTACCGAATACTTCGCTGCGTCTGGTTCGGAACCAGAAGGCCTGCGGGCAGCGCGTGCCGCCATCGACCCAGGCCCGCGGTCGTACGTCCTTGCAACACCACTCCGTGCCAGTACAACCAAAGTTTGTATTTTGTAACATTTGACTTTTAGACCATTCCTTGCAGCACCCAATATTGTTATGTATGTTACCGTCACCATAGCTTGATTGCTTGAGCTTTACGATTCAGTGATGAAAATATCCATCGTAACCACGCTGCTGTCATGTGCAGCCGTAAAAGATTGAATTAAGAACGTCTGTCGGAATGAATTGAAAGAGACAGGAAATATGAGAGAGTGAATGGGGATAAAAGGAAACGTGCCATCCTGGTGCACCCACTTAGCAATAAACAGTTCAAAACACCTACTACTTACGCTACCTGTAATAATATTTTTCAATCTATACCAATTATTACATGTCAATAAATACTCTTCAAGCGGAAGAACAACTTTGTATCTCTCAATTATAATTTCTCGATAATTTCATATCGCTTTAAATTAAAAATTTACCGGTTACTCTACTCGGTTTCTCTTAAAGGATCGATATTGAACAGTTTGGAAACTTTCAAAATCCTAAAAACTTAAATTCTAAAAAAATATCACATCCCACCAGGCATCTCCGATCCTAAATTTGTGTCCTCTAATAACCAAAAAAAATCCTCCGCATTAGGCGACCCGGTTTCCTACTTGAATAAGTTGACAAAACTCTCAATTTGGGTTAGTTATCAATTGCACCTCATGATGAGAAGGACTGCTCCTCTCGAAAGGTTTACTTAATAAGGTTACTTTAAATAATTGATTTTCCATTTATAATTTATAATCTCAGATATATTTCTCAGATTAGCTAAAATACGTTATTTTTTATGTTATCAAAATCCTGGGAACGCAATTATGCAATTTTTGTCAATATTTAAGTTTTGATTGGCTTGGTAACTTGTGTTACTGCATGGCTGGGGGGGGGGTTTCTGAAGTTCCGAGTTCGATATCTTTTGACTTCATCTATTGCTTGCCCAACGTAAATTGGCGTGCGGCGAATTCGAAACTAAAACCTGCCCCACCCGCACCCGGCGGTAACCCCTCTCCCTGTCATTCAGTTCAATTTTGTATTTCCTCGAGAGCTGTGACATCTTGATTACCAATATACACTGAATTATTATGTCCAAAACATCCAAAACAGTCCGGGATGATGTAAGAACAATTGCCAATGAAGTATTAAAGTTTTGCGATGCTGAAAAAGCAAATAATTGACCGATATTACTGTCTGACAGTTTAACAGATAGAACGGCCGGTTTGGTTTCTTTAGTGCTGCCCGACCAAATTTCTGTTAAAGGCTACGACACCGGTCACCGGACATTATGTATTGTGTAATAAATATACACCCTGGCAACTTCTGTCACGCGACAGGGACGCCCTCCATCGCACGCCAATTTATAGTGGTCGCATTCTAATTTGTGTTATGTTTTGTTTTGCAGAGACGGAGTGCAAAGACTCGTCTAAATTCTGCCAAAACGTGCGAGCCATGAACATGTGCCGCGTCCAGAGGTACCAGCTCCAGTGCTGCCAGTCTTGTAAAAAACATTAATACTAAGCACCAACAGACTTCTCGTATAATATTCTCATGTTGCAACATAGCAATCAATTAATCAACATTGTACTCCACCATTTGCATTAGTATTTCAAAATGGCGGCGGCCAATCGTGCTGACGCGATGTTTCGCGTTTCGCCGCTAAAGAGTGACGTAATCGTTACGCGTAGTTATTGAACTAAAAATATTTATTCAAAATTTAATTTTAACGTTTTGTATTCAAAATTTTAAGACGGTTTGAAATATTTTCCATTTTTACATTGGATTATCTTAAATATTGGTAATTATTGGAGTGTAGTAGTGTATCATATGATTAAAAATAAGGCTTTATGACCAATGTTGATATACGTCATCGGATATTTCATTTTTGATTACTCAAATAGTCAATATTATACAGAAATACAAAATACATTGAATTACAATAATTTGATTGGTTTTCAATAATACTCGAACATTTGAAGTGCTGTACATAGTTTCGTCAACAAAAAAGTACTAAGCCCCATAATTTTCAATTATTATTATGTACTCATAAATTAAGACATTATATATTATACGAGCATATTACATGTAAGTAGACGCATAAACCTTAATGCTTTATGATATAAAACATTGTATGTATATAGTAACACATTATTTTCTGTTGTGTTTTTAAATTTAGTAGAAAAATTAATGATTTAATAATATTAAAGTTTCTTATTTTGTGAAGAAAAAACTTTTAAACGATTATATAATATTTCAGTGTTTTTTTTCACGACAAATCAACATTTAATATTAAATAATTAACGTAATCCGAAATAATGTTTATGCATAGATAATTATACAAATTATTAAATCATGAAAATTTAAACTAAATAATATTTTTATGCAACTCCATAATGTTATAGAAGCAGATGGTTTACGCAAAAAACAAATTATATTTAAACCTATAACCACATAAATTTGAATATATTACAAGTGGTTAACCATGCTTTCTTTAATAGGTATATATCATGTACTACTTTACACATTGGTGGATAAAACTTTAATTGAGCTTATATAAAAAATATTCTTTAATAAATAACTCATCCGTAGGTATAAATAATTAGGCACAAAAAATTATTTGTCATCATGTCATTAACTTTAAATTATTACATTTGAAAATCTTCATACCTTTATTTATTTTATCGCTTTTGAGATGTATTTCTGTGTATTTATTAGATTATATTATATAATGATAAATGTTATATATATATACGAGTATACATTTAAACCACCGTCGGTATTCTAGTAAAAAAAATATGTTTTTAGCGTTAACTATGTGTTTGGACATAATAACTTATTTTTAAGAATTAACAAATTTTGTCTATACCACTTGATTGATTTATCGTCGGCCCGTTTCGACATCGCTACATCTTTCTCGTAACTGACGCACAATAACTGATTCAAAAAAATAAAATATTCAAACAAATCAATTGTGGTGAAAGTGTGAGATTGACGGCAGTCAATAGAATGGAGAATATTTAATAAAAAATAATTTATATAAAATAACTTTGCAAACACCACTTTTTTTTTGAAAAAAAATCAACATGTTTCGAAGCCAATGGCTTCTCCGTCAGGATAACAAAAATAAAAATAAATAAGGGTTTACAAATTTTACATACAAATTATACAGAATCACTGTTTGATAAATTAGAAATTTTGGAAATAAGAAAGACTGTTAATAGTATAAATAATCAGGTCCTTTTTGCAAATAGTTATTTTTTAAATTTATTTTCATGTTAAGTAGGTACTTTATATTATTCATTTTACATATATAACTTCTTTAATATTTTGATTATCTACACTTCGATTTTTAAATTTTATTTTTGTTATCCTGACGAAGAAGCCATTGGCTTCGAAACATGTTGAATTTTTTTCAATAAAAATGTTGTGTTTACAAAGTTATTTTATATAAATTATAATTACGTCACCACAAAATAATTTTGCTATATTTGAAGAAGAAGTTATTTAATAAAAGATTTCAATTTTACTCAGTTGGTGCCAAAAAACTCCAAAAATATGGATTTCAATTTTACTCTATATTTTTGGAGTTTTTTGGCACCAACTGGACGATGTGAACCGGGAAGAATTATGGATCCAACAGGACTTTCCGCACAACTCGAGAAATAGCAATACTGACTTTAATTAGCAAGAAAGATCTTGGGGTTTAAAACCGTGCGACTTATTTTTATAGGTTTGTCTGAAATCTTAAGCCTAATACGACAGCAATCAATGTACGCGAATCGAAAATTTTATAAAACATTTGCATCCAAAACCAATTTGGTCATTTGTCCGACACAAATTGTAATATTCAAAAGTAGGCATGCTCTTTAATACCCAATAAAAATCTAATAATAAAATCAATAAAATAAAATACAGTGGTAATGTGTGCAGGTCGAATCCGGTCCAAAAATTAATCAAAGTTCTTTAAACAAAATTTGTTAGTTTTTTATATATATCTTGCTATTTTTTGTATATACATACATACCTGCATAGTCTTACGCACCCGTAAAACGAGGACTAAAAACATAGTATTCCTTATATTTTTTATGCTCAACAACTTTTTTTAACTGATATCCGCCAATCCGGACGAATTTATTAAGTAATCCTAAAAATACTTTATAGACACCTTTCAAGATGACAAATGTTCCTATTAAAATTGATTTTTCCTCATTATAACCCTTTTATTTCGAATAGTCTTAATATTGAGTAAAGTTACCCTTTTGAAGGGAATAATCGCAATAATTAAATGTTAATGTGCACAATTTATGAAGTTATTTACTCAAAATATAATAAATTATATACATAACACTTAAATATAAGATTATAGAGTTTCTATGAGTCAATTGAATTATTGCAGAGAGCATGCTTTTTCACTGTATAATTACCCAGAAATGTGACGTTTACAATATCAAAATATACGGCTTTCGCGTGAATGTTCAGAATTAAAAAATAATTATTTTGACTTCACAGCTAGGGAATCCAATCCCGGGAGCTTATAGTATTTTTGAATCCCGGAAATAGAACACATTATCTCTGTTCAAGGTATTTATGAATCCCGAAATATGTATAGATATTATTTTATTTATAAACACATCACAAAAATCCAGGCTTGAATAAATCACATCGATTAATTGTGACCTCGCCAGGAATCGAACTTGGAACCCTCCAGACATCATTATTTATTGCTTGGGACATATTTTTGGTAAAAATACATTTAATACTTTTTTTTATTTTATATTTTTTATACATGTTATATTTTTATACAGCAAATAAAAAATGTTAAATCCGCGATCAACAAATATAACCCAAAATCTTAGGTAAGCAATTATACATCGGGATTGGATGCTCTTATCTATCTTTAAAAAAAAATGAAATAATTCAATGCTGCCTCAAAATTATTTTTCATAACTTGATATATTTCGCTCATGTTCAACAATTTACTTGTTTAAAATTAAGATAGAATTATTAATCTCTTTTGTATAAAAAATATACTTTACTTATTAATTGTAACGTAGAATATATTATTAAGGAATATATAAATATGTGTACAAATTTTTTTTAAAGTTTGTTAATTTTGTTGAGAGATTCATGATTTAAAAATAAAAATATGTTTGTTGATATTACACGACTATATAAATATTATTATATATTATCTATTAATTACTAATACCAACACGGTTGAGTCTCGAAGACATCCAACCTTTTCCAAGTATTCTCTAAGCTTGCTTCGATGCGAGGCATTAAGAAAATATGTAATCAATCTCTACATAATGTAAGAAAATTTTCTAAAACGTATTTATATTATTTTTTCTTTCCCAAATATGTCAATTTCAATAATTGTGTATATGCCACTATAAAATAAAGATTTTTTTACACATACTTACGTATAATATTTGTTTTAAATGAGATTATAAAAAATATTAATTCCTCGATTCAATTATTATAAATAATGATGTATTTAAACGTGTTAACATCTTAGCTGTCTCTCTAAAAAACAAAAAAATATATGACTACCTGTTTTATTCATTACGCACGTCATATAAATTCACATCATTTCAAAAAATTTATTATGACCTTTCACGTGCTTGTAAGTACATTGGTAAAGTGAATATAGTATCTAAAAGGTACCTTCATAAAAAATATTAAAAATAATTCATACCTACGTGCACCAAGTATAATGCGGAACAACCATTATCTAAATAAATGAATAAATAAATAAATTCATTCAAAATAAATGTAAAAAAAACATCCTTCCTTCCCGGTAATCTGTACACATACAACACGTGATATTAACATATAACCAACAGATTTTTTTCAATATATTGCGACAAACTTATAATTGATTCTTTCAAGAAAACGAGACTGTAACTTTTGTTTGTAAAATTACACAGACTGTTTTTACTACGCAATTTATATTTGTATTATTTCCAAATTTTCCAAGTCATATTGTACGGGAATTTATTGATTTTCCATCATGCTCTGTCTAATCGCCAAATAAATGTCATGTTATTTTCGATTGAATTTTAAATTTCTAAATAAAATATAAATATTTTTAAAAATATTAGAAATTGTTTGGGGCTTCAGTGGTCATAGGAACTTGCATTTCACGCAATTAGAATATCAGAATATTGTCAAATTAATCTTACAGCGCATATTGGCATCGATTTTTCTTTACAGTTAAGATTTGACTAATTATAATTGATTAAAACTTTTATCTCTCATCCCCTGATTGTGCATTCCGTTGATCTCATTTCACTGAATAGTATTAGTGCATACTTATTTTGACTGTTCACAAATGAATGCAGTATTATTTACAACTTGTATATTATTATTTTTTTAATCATTCAAAAAATATATTTATCGTACACATTTTTGTTGAGTATGAAAAAAATGATTAGCTGGTAAGGAATATGATATTTTTCTTTTTCTTGTGCCCTAACAGTTCAACGGACATCGACTATCATCACGTTATTGACTGCGACCTGGAACAACTCTACAGTTGTTCCAGGTTCTGCAGCCATGTTGTTCTTCCTCTTCCCTGACTTTTGGCGATCTTTCCTTCATTACGAGATGAAAGATCTCGTACTTCTCTGGATGTCCCATCACATGTCCGAGATATTGGAGCTTTCGGATTCTCATTGTTCTAATTATTTGTTTTCTTTATTTATCTCTTCCTCTTCTTCAGCTTTCATCTCTCCACTGCTGGATATAGGCCTTTTCCATACCCTTCCATCCTTCCTTGTTGTTTGCTAATTGTAACCATTTCTTTCCTCCCACAGCGGTTATATCGTTGGCCCATCCCTTTTGAGGTCTTCCGACGCCTCTTTTATTCTCCCCAATTCTCAAGGATCTTGCCTTGCAACATGCTCTGCCCATTGCAATGCACATAGCTTCGCTACACGATCCATGATATCCACTACTCTGTTCTGCGCCTAATTTCATCATTTCTAATTCTATCTCTTAGGCTTATTCCAAGCATGGATCTCTCCGTGGATCGATGTGTGCATTTGAGCTTTTCTACACTTTTCTTTGTAAGGGCCATTTTCTCCATACGTCATCACTGGCAGTTTGCACGATTCAATACTTTTCTTTTTAGGCCAATTGGGATCTCAGCCAGCAGCCCAGCTCATTCCTATTTATCATGGCTCATTCATCCCAAACCATAACATTTTCATTCGTAACTCTGTCCATCCAGATTAATTTGAGAATTCTTCTATACATCCCTATATCCAACGCTTCAAGTAGCCTTATCAAACATTGGTAGGCGTCCATGCTTATGATATTCTCTACTCAAAATCATTCTGATCTGAGTTTTTTTTTGTATACAATTCGAATAATCTATGATGGTCCCTATAAGAGAATATTTATTATAAAATAAAAACTTTCACACATGAAAACCTAGATTTTTTTTAAATATATTTTCATCGATATTTATTATGGATATAATTTCTTATCGTTTCTCCTGATTTAAAAATGACTTAGTAATTAAAGTTAACTAACGTTAACAAGCAGTATTAAAAATATTGAGTCGACTTTATCTAATTTTAAATATCTTTGCAGGAAAAAATGGTTAAGTGTCTGACTTGAGTGCACCACACCATCTATGCATAGAATATGATTTTTCCTTTAAATCTTAAAATGGTTCTTATATTATAGTTATTCGAAGAACCTTCCATAAAATATATCTAACGCTATTTCAAGCATGTTGGTTTTGGAGCTGTCTGTAAAAATAATATATTAATATATTTAAAAAGAAACACATTTTAAGAATCTCGTTGTTTTATTAATAAATGATTCGTTCAGATTTAAAATGTTACAAAATTTACTAACACAGTCACCGAAACAAATATTTATGGGGGGTTTGTCTGAAAAAAACATATTGTTTAAATAACAAAAGCAAATGGAATCTTTACATTAGATGATGTCAAAAAATGTGTGCATTTATGCATGTCGATGGCTGCCATTTTGAAACTTAATTTCTTAAATTAAACACACAAACGACAGTATTATAGTAATTTCAAAATACATCGTAAGAGTATTTCATGGGGATTATGATTGCTTTCTTATTTTTTTACTTATTCTTTTCTCATGTCCAACGACTAACTATATGAAATATATTCGTCAATAATGTGTATCCATTGTTAATATTATCATTATATACGTGAGCACCAAATCATCTTCGAGTTGTTAAAAGTTAAGTTAAGTCACTAAAAGCATACGTCTTTCGGATTCTTTTCAAATAAAAGCTTTATTAAAAATGTATGAGAATTGAAAATCTAAGAATTGAAAGACCATATTAAAATACAATTTGTTACGCCTTTTTTGTTGTTTCATACAGATATATGTTTGAATAATTGTACATTGTAATCAAATGAATAAGTTAAAACCACTAATGATTGTATAAAGCGGTTGAGTTTATAATTGTAATGGTTATGAAGTTTATTTTAATGAAATAAAATTAGTGTTTAAATAATATGCAATGCAGTGTTTCATTATAAGCCGGTTATTAGTTCTAAGTCAAATATCACTGACATCTATTGTACGTGAACGAGGCGACAAAAAATACTACTGAACCAAAAAATGCAAACATGAAGAGTATTTGGTTGCAAAATGAGAGAGAACCATGCCTTAACAATGGGAAGAAGTCTTTGTAAAGGGTTATTCAATAGGAATGATCGGTGATCATAATTGGGTGAAAAATATTAACAATGTTACCACCACATATGTTTAATAATATTTTTATATGTACTACTTAAGCTTCGAGTGTAACAGAATGTCTTATCGAGAGGTGAAGTGTTAAACTGACCACTTTCAAATGTTGATAATAATAAAATCATTGATTAGATACTGACAAAATGATGTGAAGTTACGAGTGTAAATATGGTTGTAATTAGATTATTAACATTAACCACCAGTAACTTCTTGTACTGCCCAGTGTCACGATTGTTATGCTTAAATTCTTAACCACGCGTAAAATATATATTCTTTTAATTTCAACAAATAGTCAATTCTAAAACAAAAGTCAAAACAAGCAATATAACTGTATTTTACAAATAAGTGTATTCCTTTCCTACACAAACACTTCCGCTGCGCAGGAGTGAGCTAGCTCGAATCTCAGTATAAAATAAATATGTATTTAGGCGGTTATGTGTTAGTAGCCAGCTACCTCACTAAAGGCCTACCCATGAGTTCAACAATGACTTCAGTGTTTGTAAATACTCTGCTTATAGCCCAAGCACCGTCTTTCTTTTTCAATGAATATACTAATAATCCCATAATCCATTTTCTATTTTTAAACCAAAGATACGCTTCAATTTTTTTCTTTCCAGATCGTATATTGTGCCAGCGAGAGATATTTTTTAATGAACACTCGTTAATTCAGAATATTTGAGTGTGTTAAATTTTTTCATGAACACAATACTGGATTTTGTCCCCAGGAGGATATCATTAATCAAGATTATGGTAACGTAAAATTTTTAAGCCACGTAAAAGGGTGGCAGTAAAAATACAACTCGCATATGGAACAAGGTGTGCAAAGTATATAAAACTTCCAAAATAAAATTGATAGTTGTGCTAATCCATCATGGGTGGAATTGGTGAACGTTACATTGTGTAAAGTGATCATTTATGCCAGACTTACGATAGGTCGTAAGCTCTATGAACACCCAAAAAGACTTCCATACCTACTTTTTCAAATGGCTTTATCTCTACCTATAATATATAGGGTGTAACAGAGCTAATCCACAATACTTTACAAGTAGATTCCTGCCTTGAAAATGAGTCGAAAATGTTCAAGCAATCAAGTCCAATAGTCAAGGAGATATGCGACATCAAAGTTTTCATATTTTTTTCAATATTCTTTACTTATTTTTTTACAAAACGTTGAAGTATCATTACTGTAATTTATATTGATTACGAAAAATTCATTCGTTTCAATAAAAGTTAAATAAAATAATAAAAACCCTGAAAAAATTTCCAATCGGAATTGCAAGGTATTTGTCATTTTATTTGACTTATTAAAGGAAATGAATTTTCATATTCGATATAAGTTACTCTAATGATAGTCCAACGTTTTGCAAAAAATATGTCTGAAATGTTGAAAAATATACAAACTTTGATATCGAATATCTTCTTAAAAATTGTTATGATTTCTTGAACATTTTCTACTCATAATCAAGACAGGAATCTATCTCTAATTACTAGTTCTGTTACACCCTGTATATCTTGACTAACTCGTTCATTGTTCACTGTTTATTTTAACGAAGACTGGTGAAGAATAAAGACAAAATTTCTTGGAGTAAAGAAACAAAGGAGGTTACCCAAGACAGATGTTGATATTGTCTGCCGTACCCGAGGAAAGGGGATCTGAGGACATGCCGTGTGAGACAATGCGGGCTGATGATGGGAGATGGGACTGAAATAACAAGATTGGCGAATTAGGGCCACCACTTATTCAATTATCCCTATAAATCAAAATCGGAAGACGACATTTGATATGAAAATACTGTGGCAGTCCACAAGGTGATCGTAAAGAGTAATACAGGATGTTTCAAACCTAGTCCACATTACTTCAACAAGTTTTAGGAATGTGACAAAAATATTCTGACGTATTGTTAAATTGCCAGTCATTACGTGTCGCATGTTGTCAAGTCGCAAGATGGTACATTTTCCAGTAACACGGGTATGTCGCTTGCAGTTCCAAATAGCCAACAGTTGATCCTAACTGGGCTAGTGACTACGCCCTATCTCCTGATAAGATGCGATGGATTTATGGTGGGTCGAGGCTCGTGTCGTTTTGTGAACAAAAGCTGACATATCGACCCTACGCCAGGTTGACAATGTTTACTCTAAAAGGTCGTCTCCGTGTCAGGTCGTATAAAGGGCGACACGACCCCTATAGGCCTGTAAAAGTCCACTCACTGTGCCTCTCCCACACAGAAATACCTAAACATTTATTATATAAACATGCATAATATTATCAAATATCACAAGTTAAAGAAGACATGTATTTACGGTAACAATAGAAGAAAATAGTTGTTAGAGTAAAATGAAATGTCTATAGAAAGAAAAAACAAGAAAACCAAAAGAAAGGACACAGAGTTAGGGCAGGAAAGCGGGAGAGTGAGGGAGTGAAGGTACACAGAGATTCACTCCCTAAACGTGATGGACAGACAACACAATACAAAGAAAATTGGAGTTCGAGTTCAAGCCCTCGGGTCCACAGTCCATAGCGGTTCAATCACGGAACAGATCCCAACGCGACACCCACATCCTGACGAACTCTCGGAAGAGTACGAGGCTTCTAGCATTCATGATGAGGTGACTGTTCCGTGGGGAACGGTACCCCACCCCCTCCAATCCATCGATCGTTATCTCTCTTGTATCCCTCACACACTCACACGCCCAGATGACGTGCTCCGGCGTCCAAGCCACGCGACTACAGGCACACCAGGGTGACACAGCGAGATCATGTAATTTGCTCCTAAACTCGCGGTGTCCCGACACCGGCTGCATCGCGTGGTGGTCAAACGCCAAATAACCAAACCCACTAATCTGGAGTTCGATTCGGGCATCAGCAATCGACCAATGGGAAGCCGGCGCGGGCGACGATGTACCGACCATATATGTAATACCCCTATATTGCTAGCAGGGTCTCGATATAAGCGAAATCACCGCATTGCAGAAATATATGTTTGTCTCACCCACACCGGTGACACTTCGAGTCTTATGCGCATGTCCGAGAATTATCGCCAATTTATATCCAATCAGCGCTGCCACATGGGAGTCACGACGCTTGCGCACAACAGGCCAAGTGAGAGCAATGAGATAAAAGTAGCATTTTCAGCCCCGCTTAATCCTTAGTAGCACCTTCACTTATGGGCATTAGCAATATAGGAGCATTACATATGTGGTACCGACCGCCTTTCGCCATGGCCTACGCCACGTTACCTATTGTACTCCGTAATCCATCATTTGGAATGTTCTCAACAATAAATCGACCATGTTACAGTTGCCTGCAAACATCTTGAAATTCTTTGGAATGCGCAGAAGACAAAATTTGGGTCTCTTTGGTGGAAAGGTAGATGCGCAAACTTCCCCCCACTACGCCGTAAAATTTCAAGATGTTTGCCGGCTACTGTAATTGTGAGTATTTCTTACCATTCTGTATCTCCATCTGTCTTGCGCTTACTTGTCACACATACACGCATGTAGCGGTACCTGTTCAACCCTGGGCCATCTACCTATCGCCCGACCCAGAGTTTTGTTTATATTAACACAATAAAAATCTCCGCCATATAAACAAAGGGGTCGAGCTAGGGACATGGCGACACCACACCAGTCGGGCTTCTGCCGTAAGATCGGGCAGACTTCCGCGCGTCATCATTTCTCTTCGTCCGAACATTTAATCATTTATACAGGGTTATTTGTAAAACATTAATAACCTCGCAGGACTATATACCTGCCTTCATTATGAGTTGAAAATGTTCAAGCTATTATGACCTAACATCAATAGTTAAGGAGATATGCGGCATCAAAGTTTGCATTTTTTTTTCAATATTTCTGACTTATTTTTTTTTAAATTTTGGACTATCAATCATTACAGTAACTTATATCGAATAGGAAAAATTCATTCCCTTTAATACAAGTTAAATAAAAAAATAAAAACCTTCAAAGTCCATTGGAAAACCTTCCAATTGGAATTTTTCAAGGTTTTTATCATTTTATTTAACTTGTATTGAAACGAATGAATTTTTCGTAATCGATATGAGTTACTGTAATTATACGTATATTATAACAACGTTTTACAAAAAATAAGTCAGAAATATTGAAAAAGAAATGCAAACTTTGATGTCGCATATCTCCATAACTATTGATATTAGGTCATAATAGCTTGAACATTTTCGACTCATAATCAAGGCAGGAATATAGTCCTGCGAGGTTATTAATGTCTTACAAATAACCCTGTATACGTGTTTGATGTTTTTTACCATTTCTTTTATAATTAATAATTTACTCATTTACACACTGTAACCTGTACATCTGTACATCTCATTTGCTCCCGGAGCATACCTCCGGTCGAGAAATAAACACTAAATACCAATCGCTCTTTCGTTCCATCGACCACGAATATTCCCAACACACGTAATAGTCCATTTTAGCGTGCTTTCAGCTACACACATAAAACATAAATGTGCCCAACGAGAGTATAGTTTTTACGGATGGCTGTACTCTCCAGTTATCATACTAAGCATTAGATATTTACCCTATGATCTATGATCTAATCACTAATAATAATAAAAATTGAATTTTACAATCACCTTTTAGACATTTTAGGCCAAACTTAAAAAAATAACTGATTCAGTCGAATTACGAATAAACGGTAGTTAGGTAACCCTAAAGTACTCGCAATCGTAATTGGGACCAACGACTGCTTGCTTTACTATTGATAAGCTATTTCAACAAGACAAAGTTAGGGCCAGCACAAGACACTTAAAAAAGTTTTGAGGTTAGGTTAATTAAAATATTTTTTTAAAGAGTAGGAAATAATATTATATTTAAAAATAAATAAAAACAAGTTTTTATAAAAAATTTCTACAATTTAAAAAAATACATTTTACTGACAACGATCACAGTATATGCGGCAGTAAGACCGGCGGCACACTGCGCGGATAATCCGCCGCGTCTTTTCCGTGGCGTCAAACCGGCATAGCAAATTGATCGACCGATCATCCGCGTAGTGTGTTTGATAAGCGCATATTGTATGGAAATAAACGTTACGTTTTTCCGTTACCAAAGAGACGCGGAGGAAGACTCGCGTAGTGTGGCGCCGGCATATTTTTTCGATTCACTGACAATTTTCAAAAATAAATTAATGTCTAACGTTAAGTAAAACCACAACAAGTATGTAATTTCAGAATTCAGAACAAAATTTGGGTGTCGTTGGTGGAATGGTACATGCGCAAACTTACCCCCACTACGCCGAAAATTTTCAAGATGTTTGCAGGCAGTAGCCTAGTATAGTAATACCACTGTTCCCCTGTCCCCTGGCGTAAAGAAGGAGCTTAGTTCAACTCTGTACAATTTTATACTCTGTGGTACCCGTACTTTTCTGTCTCAAGGCTTTATATGTATTATTAAACCTCAAAAAACCAAACCTACATTACGCTTTGAGTTATTTAATAATGTAATATATTTACAATAGAAGTGGCAACCCTGACTGTGGAGACCTGGAAGTTAATATAACCAACAAACACACTGGTCACAAGATCTCTCCAGCCCAAGGATGATCAAAAAGAGTGTCCCTTAAAACAGGTGGGGCCGAGCCGTTATCGTGACTGTGATTGATATCGGTTATAACGATGATTGATAACAGACATTTTACTATTTTTAATTCGGATTTGTCACACTGCAACTACAAGCAGTCCAAGCATAATATATTATCAGTTAAGCAACCGGAGCTGACTGTCATCCGTATTCTGAAAATAACAATGTCTGGATCTTTAAGATCTTTATTCCAACACTTAATAGACGATAATAAAAATTAAAAATGTCCAGAGCGGATTTTGTAATTCCACGGCTCAAATACACTGTATTAAAAGATGATATAAGAAAGATTGTTTCTTACAAACGTATTAATTTCTTCATCCACAGCGTCCAGATGAAATATCATGGCTAAACTTGTCATAACCGCGTTACCGCGTATTCAAATCTTCCCATCTTGACATTTGACAGATAACAATTTACATCTTTCTCCCTCCCTCTATATCTATCTCAGAAAGAAACTGAAACAGAAACAAACACCGACGTAAAGCTATGGATGAAGAAATTAATACGTTTGTAAGAAACAATCTTTCTTATATCATCTTTTAATACAGTGTATTTGAGCCGTAGAATTACAAAATCCGTTCTGGACATTTTTAATTTTTATTATCGTCTATTAAGTGTTGGGATAAAGATCTTAAAGATCCAGACATTGTTATTTTCAGAATCGGGCCGTGTGTCTGTGATTGGGTTTGGCAAATTGCTTGCTGCTTTTCATACCGGCAATGGAAATGTTTCATGCAGCATGCATCGTTTTTAGAGCAATTATAATATAAGTATAAGTACATCACTCTGTAAGTGCTCGAGTTTGTCAAATCTCTAACCATTCATCTTAGAAATTAAGCGTCAAAGATATACTTGCCTGCAGTTAAAATAAAAGTGACGTAAGAAAATATAAACATCGAATTCTTTCTTCTTGAAGTGATCAATGCGAAAGTCAATGAATGCATCCAAAAAAAATTTGAGTAGAGGATTACTTATGTAGAATGTAGGTACCGAATGCGAGTTTTTATAGGAAATATAGCCTATTTTATACGAAATATAGTAATCCTCGGTGACTGCATTCAAAGTATTTCTTTATTTTTTTTATATTGCTGCCTTTGTTTTTATATCCATCAAATAACGTATATTTAATATTTATACACTTAAAATAAAATCTAAATCTGATGAAGAATTTTCACAATTATTTTGAGCATGGAACTTCACCGATCTTCTTATCGAGGCGACATCTAGCGAATTTTGTCCCAAAGATACTATTTGTATACAGTAATATCTGACTCCATCACCACGTTTGCAAAGGGTTTTTTTTTAGAAGTACAGAACTTGAAAATTAAATAAAATACATAAAAATCGTAGCAATGGCCATGATACTTGCTTTATTGGAAGAATAATTTTATGCCATTAGTATTTAAATATGATTTTGGGCTTATAAGCCCTGCAGCTAGCTTTAATAAAGCGCAATCTTGAAGTCTAATTTTTGAACGCGTGAAAAGTATTGCCAATTTGAAAAACAAACAAACAACTTCCTATAATTATGAATCAGTAGCAATAAATTGTTGAATTAAGAAACATCTTTGTCTTTTAACTTTTAACATTTAATTTACGACTCATTGTTGAGACTTAATTATAATCTAAGAGGTGTGGTTTTCTTCAGATATAGTCAAGGTATCGTCGGGATCAAAGAAGAAGCATCTGCTTTGTCGCATCTTATCGAGAGATTAAACAGTAGGAACTCAAAAACTTTGGCGGACAATCCAGCGATCTGTGGCAAAATTTGAAGAAATTGAATCCGTCCGTAATACATGAAACATCGTCATCCAGAAAAAATCAGGCATTCGGTCAGTAACTGTTTGGTGCACTTTATGAGCCAGAGGAACCATTTGCCCTTTTTCCTTTGTAACTGAAGGAGGTGATGTGGTTATAGTTAACGGTGTACGCCATTTTGAAATGCCCAACAATTGTTTTTCTCGAACTAGCAATGATTTAGAGATGGCTGACAAGTTGTACCGTTACACCGTCCTGTTGTATTGCAGCAGAACGGTGCAACGTACCACACAGCCATTAAATGTTTTGGATCATATATTTTTGGAAGAATTATATTAAAAAGAAGATTTTAAGATGATTACTGCCCTATTTGGTAGTTATTCGTAACCTAATTTTTAACTGTCCTATTTATTTTTTATTCGGCATTCACCACTCATGACGCTCATTTCAGCTTGATGTTCACGAATCTTGATTAACAATGGCATTTACGTCACAACCTCCTCTACCCCTACGTCTCAACAACCTTATGTTCAAGACTTATAGCTCGACTAGTGAGACCGTTTTCATCGTTCGATCGATCATTCGTTCGAACCATCACGTGATGGTTCTATATCGTGGCTTTATTTTTCTGTCGTCGGCTTCCACCAAACTTACACACAGGATGTGTGAAAGTTTTTTGAAAAGGGTTTTGAAATTCTTCTTCTTCTGCTTCATCTAGGACTGCGTCTTGTCATTGCTCGGAGCAGGTTCCTGGGATACAGATGTCCAGCTATCTCGCCATCTTTTATGCGGTCTTCCTGGAATTCTCTCCACATGAGATCTCCAGTAGCGTCTTCTAGATCTTCCCCATCGGACAATATCCTCGGCGTCACAAGTCCTTCGTATTTCGGAATTCCTTACTCGGTCTCGGATTGTCAGTCCCGCAATGGGTCGGGGAGTCTTCATCTCAGTTGTTCTTCGGAGATTTTTAATTCTGGTAGTATCAACCTTTGTCTCGATACCGTATCTCATGATTGGGCGGACACAGGTC
>JADDOH010008020.1:0-52691 GCA_016648135.1 Agrypnia vestita | reverse complement strand
CCCTACTCGACTCTGGTGCCGGCGCGAATATCCTGGGTGGTACGTTATATGAATCATTCGTCGACCTCGGCTATAGGCTCCGACCCACTGGCATTTCGGTGCGAACGCTAGACGACTCTCCGCTATTTTCCAGCGGCACTATCACCCTGCCCGTGCGTTTTGACCAACGGCTCGTTCAGGTTAACTTCGTCGTGGTACCGTCACTCTCCGACTGCATCATTCTGGGAGCCCCGTTCTTGCGAATCTCCGGCCTAGCCCCCAGCCTATTTATTATTTAATATAGCCATATTTTAAAGGCCCGTATCGCCCTAGCGGCTACGGAACCTACCGCCGTTTGCGACCGCACCACACCTCCTGCCTGCCTGATATCTATCGACGAACTCACCTCTGAGCAAAGAATTCGGCTAGATTCAGTCAAGAGCGACTTCACAGATATCTCCTTTGAAAAAGTAGTCCTTGGGAGAACCCGTTTGGTCTCACATGTGATCGACACCGGAGACCACCCTCCGGTTAAACAAAAAACCTATCCCGTATCACACGTCAGGCGTCAACAGTTGATCCAGGAATTGGATACTATGATGGCCCTAGACGTAATAGAACCAGCCCGGAGCGGGTGGCTCAACAACGTATTTATCGTACCAAAAAAGGACGGGTCAGCACGCTTTGTCTTAGACCCAAGGAAATTGAACGACGTCACCAAGTCAGACTCATACCGGCTGCCCAATATCAATCGAACTCTTGAAAACTTAAGAAACACCAAGTATCTCACCACCCTAGATCTGAGCTCCGGATTCTGGCAAATCCCTCTAGCCGCCGGAAGTCGCGAAAAGACCGCTTTCTTCGTAGAGGGTCGCGGTCAATTCCAGTTCAAGGTATGCCCGTTTGGATTGAAAAACATACCAGCCGAGCTACAGAGACTGATGGATTCTTGTTTCTCCGACTTAGGCCCAAATGTATCCACATATATGGACGACATACTGGTGTGTAGCGAGGATTTTGATTCGCACGTCTCCTTACTACGAAAAGTAGCTTCTCGACTGAAAGAGGCTGGGCTAACTATAAAACTGAGCAAATGCAACTTCTGCAAGGACTCTCTTAAGTATCTGGGACATGTAATAGACAGAGAGGGGATATGTACCGATCCCGACAAAATCTCGGCGATGGTCAACTATCCGAGGCCGACGACGGTAAAACAAACTAGGGCCTTCATCGCCACATTGTCATATTACCGAAGATTCATACAGAACTTCTCAAAAATTGCCAGCCCCTTATGTCGGCTGACCAGCTCCAAGTTCTTCGGAAAAAGGTTTGTTTGGAGCGAAGAGGCCGAGGAGGCATTCGTCGCCCTTAAAAGAGCTATGGTGATGGCACCCATATTGAAGCCTCCGTCCCATGATCACGAGTATGTCCTAACATGCGATGCTAGTGCAATAAGCATAGGGAGCTTCCTCTCACAAAAAATGCCTGACAAATCGGAACATATTATAGCATACTATTCTCGAAAGCTCACCCAGCCTGAAAGATCGTACAGCGTCACCGAAAGAGAGCTGTTGGCACTCGTGGACTCGGTCCATCACTTCCGCAGTTATGTGGAGGGGACACACTTTACACTGATTAGCGATCACGGATGTCTCAAATACCTATCAACATTATCGTCTCCAGGCGGACGCCTGAGCCGCGGGGCCTGTCGGCTAAGCCAATATGACTTCACCTTTCAATACAAAAAGGGGTGCGAAAACCACCTAGCTGACGGACTCAGCCGTATCGAGATAGGCAGCCTGGAGCTAGCCTCCTCCTACAATGATACTGCCGACGCAGCCTACCTACGGCTGCGCCGACAATGCGACAAACGGCCCGATTCCGTCCCAAACTTCATGCTGGGCGAACACCACCTTTATCGATATAGTAAGGCGCCGACCGACGAGAGAAACGGGCCCGGTAGGTCCCCGTGGAAGATAGTCGTACCTTCAGACAAAAGTACAGAACTGATACGTGAGTGTCACTACCATAATTGTCACCCGGGAGTGTTAAAGACGTACGAATACCTCTCCCGCACATTTTACTGGAAGGGAATGTATGCCTCCGTAAAGGGATTCGTGGACGGTTGTGAGACATGCAAGGCATATAAGAGAAGCAACCGGGGGCCTCAGGGGCTCATGGAGACCCCCAAGAGACTGATCCGACCTATGAAATCGCTGTCCTGCGATCTTGTCGGCCCCCTGCCACTTTCCAAGCGAGGAAATATGCACATCTTGACCGTAGTAGATAATTTTACAAAATTCGTATGGGCGATTCCCCTACGACACGCTACATCAAAAACAGTAATCGACGTTCTGAGGAAACAGGTGTTCCTCCCTTACTCGGTACCACAGACACTGATAACCGATAACGGAAAGCAATTTATTTCACGAGAATTTAAGAACTTCGCGACCTCTATGGGGATATCCGATCTGTTCACCAATGCTTACTATTTCCCGCAAAATAATCCTAGTGAAAGGCAGAATGCCAATATATTAACTGCGCTGTCGATTCTTGTACAAAGCAACCAAAGGGACTGGTGCGCTAAGCTACCAGAGATCTGTTCGAGCTTAAACAACTGCATGAGTATTGCTACCGGACATTCCCCATTTTCTCTCATGCACGGGTTCGAATCTATTCCCCACGGGAGTTTCCACCTGCCGATGTCCAACAGAGGAGTAGAATCCGACGAGGAAGCCCTAAGGCAACGGCTAGAACATCTAAGCGGTATGGAAAAAATATATGACCAGGTCTCCTTGGCTCTACTGAAAGCTTTTCAACGGAATGCTGCGCGATATAATCTGCGAAGGAAACACCAAACCTTTGTGGTGGGACAGACGGTGTGGAGAAGATCTTTCATGCAATCCAATGCTGGGAAATATTTCACGACCAAGCTAGCCCCGAAATTTATTAAGTGTGAAGTGACAAAAAAACTGTCTCCATGCATATATGAGCTGACGGATTGTAATGGTAAATTTTCCGGCAAATTTCACTCGCGAGATTTAGTCAAATTCTAGATAATAACTTCGTCTTTTCCTTTACGTTGATTCCGTCCGGCAGACGTAAAAGAACCGGAAAACGGAACTTGATCGCGTTTCCTTTTGGCGCATCTCCAAAGAGCGATCATTGAACATCATGTAACATCGTCTTTTCTTTTACTCCAGACCTGTTCGGCAGACGTTAAAGAACCGAAAGCAGGATTTAGTCAATAAGGGCCCTTTGTGCTCCAGTTCACCCTTATTGATCAGATGATGGTGCGCGGTTTGCCAGGACCTATGTTAATTGTCATGACACTCCAGTCTTGTCCAGTTTAAGTCTGCTTATATATCAAATCATAATGATCCAGGAACAGGCACCATTGCCGGGAGATGCCTTCCTTTTAGAAAATTTTTTTTTCTTCTTTCCCTTGGTTAACCCACGTTTGACACCAATACTTGCCCTGGCAGGAAGTATGAATATTAAGTATGCGTTCCATATCCATATGGCCGCCGGCTATGTCTCTCATTATCTAATTTTTCTTTTACGGCAGACCGCTACCATGCAATAAACAACGTACCACCTCGCTCGCCCTTCCTCACGGAACGATATTTCGAAATTTCATAGAAACGACCACAACCTTTTATGCCACTCAGGTGTGTGCCTCCGCGATCATTTCTTTCGGAAATACTTTTCTTGTCTTTTCTTCCGAGGACATAAAGGCTCACAGGCTTGCTGAGCCAAGATCGGTTTACCGAACCCCATATATAACCAAAAAATTTTTATTAGCAACAGAGCATCGGTCGTTACCAAGAGTGTTCGCTTGTCTCTAGTCGTTTTCAACTTAACATAGCTATCTACCCAAAGGTATGTTCATCAAAAAAAAAATAATAAAGAAAATAAACGCCACACTTAGCCCCCCCCCCTGCATGATTACGGCGAATGCGATGAATTAGGATAGTATATCTGAGTTTGTTTGAAAGACACGGTCGTGCAAGTAGAATGAATAAATGCGAGAGTATGAGTCAAAACCCCCCCCGCGACTTGAAGGCGACTGACCAAGCGATATTCTTGAACGCTACCACTCACTACCTTTTAAAAGGGGATCACCCTATTTGTGGTAGCCCTGATCCACCATGTGGTCGAGCAGAGACCGCGCGAAAGTGAACAACGAGTTCAATACGAATTGACGCCCTACTATTAACGGCGCCCTGGGAACTACCGGACGTGACAAATGCAGGACGAGGACCCCAGCCTTAAGCAAATCATCCAACTGTCGAAAACAAGGCAGGCTTTACTTACACAGGGTGTACCGCGATCCGAAGTACATACGGTATTGTCTTTTATAGAGTTCGTCTCTACTCGGATACCCACTATAGTTGATAAGTTAAATTAAGATTTAGACCTTGCACTAAGCAAAAAATCCCAGGGCTGCCACTATGTATATAAATAGACACGTCCTCCCGCTAGGTCGTTAGTTTTTAGGTATTAAGTTTTTTTTGTATTTCGCTATTTTTTAGGTCACGGTAGTTATCTTCATTAACAAATTGTGTATCGCTTATTCGTTTTGAAAATTCACATGTTACAAAAACTATTTTTTTATTTATATAAAAAAATTTTTTATCGCTTATTTCGGTACGCCTGTTACCATCACACCATGGTAACGGGGCTGTCCCGTCGTTTATTTCCAAAATTCGTTTTGAAAATTCACATGTTACAAAAACTATTTTTTTATATGTATAATTTTTTTATCGCTTATTTCGGTACGCCTGTTACCATCACACCATGGTAACGGGGCTGTCCCGTTGTTCATTTCCAAAAATTCGTTTTGAAAATTCACATGTTACAAAAACTATTTTTATATGTATAATTTTTTTTTTATCGCTTATTTCGGTACGCCTGTTACCATCACACCATGGTAACGGGGCTGTCCCGTTGTTCATTTCCAAAATTCGTTTTGAAAATTCACCTGTTACAAAAACTATTTTTTTTGGTTTACATGAGATTTTTTTATCACTTATTCCAGTACGCCTGTTACCATTATACCACGGTAACGGGATTGTCACTGTTCACCTGAACCTGTGATGACAAAACTTTTTTGTAAGGATCACGTAGGCTTTGACGCGAAGCGGAGTCGCGTGACACCCCTACAGAATGTTCATCGCAAGCCATGTCTTGTATTGAGCCTTGTATGGACCGGACGAGTCAAAATTAGGTCAGCCAGGGTGATGACCCTGAGGTGCTTCGACCTATCCGGGAGTCGGGCCGGTTTGTACCGGCGCTAATGAAAACGATAGGTGGTCTTCACACCTGATAATTAATTGAAGTTGGTATATTATTTTTTAATTTAACCCGGCGAACAATTCCGCCTACTAGAACCTTGTAACGTTGACAAATCTGCCGTATAGAGCCTACCACTCGCATATTACGATAATTTCCATGTTTTTTTGTAAACACTGACAATCCGTACTCTGTCATGGAGTATCCTCACTCAATGTTGAACTAAGGGTTTACAAACAAGATCCTTGGTGGTACACCGTAAGGCCTGGATTCCCTATATAATTATTAATTTACCAATGAATCCTTTTTTTTGTTTGTTTTTTTTTATTATTACCTGATAAGGGAATGTGTAATGCTTCCTTTTAGACAAAAAAGGAAGTATTACTATTCTGTCGTAACAAAATAAATTTAAAATAAGTAAATATTACATATTCCGTCCTAACCAAATAATACGCGAAATCGCACACGTCGAGCGAGGCGGCCGGAGCCAGCGCGCGTAGGTTACACACACAGGCTTACGAGTCACACACACTATGATAGTATCCCTGTGAACCGCCCTCGCGGGGCCTCCGGGCAGGAGACGCAAGGCGTGTCACCGTAGGCCGCGCTGCCATACTCTTGGAGCAACTGTACCGGCGCGCAACCCCCCCCCGCACCCTCTTCCGCTCCGCGCTAATATAGGATAACTCCGCGCCCGGCAAGTCAGTCTTGACCAGTCAGTCTTCGAGTCACCATCCGGGAACCGAGCTCTGCGGTGCGTCAGCCACGCCGCCCGCCCTAAGCAAATTACGGCCGCCATTTGTATAAAAGTTACGGTGCCGGAATTGTTCGTTGTAAATTTTCAAATGTGAGCCAATAACATACCTCTCGCCGTGTTACAAAGCTAAACAGTGTGTTCAAACGATTTAATAATATACTTCCCGCCGGGTTATAAAGTTAAACAGTGTGTTCAACTAGTTTAAACGCATATAGTAACGAGCTCGTCGTGTGAGACAATGTCGGTCTCACAATAAATACATTATAATAATCGTTCTCTACGTTTTTATAAACAACCAGGGTGAAGTAAACCAAAGTAAAAAAAGTTCCTCGCAAGCGCCTTGAGCCCCCTTTGCAAAAAATATAATACATTACTATTGGCGTCCTGAACATTCTCCGCCAACAAGGGGTATAATAAAACAATCGTTTTCGTGCCCTATTAAACAACGCCTGTTCTTTTAAGTTTTAATAAAAATACCGTGCTTTGGACTTCGTAAGATTCAACCATCATTGGCGTCTTCTTGTTTAAAAATCACCATAAACTTCGGCCGCCCTGTTCGGGCATTCCGACCGATCAGCTGACGGAAGACAACCGTCCGCCGCCTCCTACAGCTGGTCAGGGCTGGCACCCTTACTAAAGGTGGTCGATCCACTCCATACTCAGAAGAAAAATTACAGGTTTCAAGTGTTTGATTATACCTATACATAATTTACAGGAGCCAATTAGGGCTAATCTCTAACATTCGCAAACTATTTACAAAAGTTACCAAAGGGATAACCAAGTGACATTAATCGAACTCAAGTGATGTAACTTTTAAAATAGTAAACATAAAGTCTGTTCCAATCCCTGTTCTTACCTACTCTTATATCCCATGAGCCTCTACTGGGCCGACCTCTGGAAGCTTAACTATATGTAAATTAAAATTCTGTATTGGACCCGACTGTGATTAAATTCCGTTATAAAGGAGTATCCATTGTGACTTTGGTAGCCACCAGGGTCATACTTGATAATTCGGCGCTGTGTTTTTCCTAAACCTTTTTACTATTGTATGTCATTGTCCCGTATGAAACCATGTTTATAAACTGTATAGTATACTGTAAAATTTGTGCCTTTTGAACTATTCTCTGTGTACTGAACTGACTGGATAACATCTTTGTAATTAAACCTCATGTAAAAACCATACAGGCCCTGTTCTTTTTATTTTGCTTTCTCCATACAATTCCCCAACCAATCTGAAAGAAAGTAACGGGAATGGACCACAACCATTGAGGCTTAGAATCCTGGTAAGATAACCCTGAACGTGGTTGGTCAGTTAGATCGTGTAGAAGAAATTCTACATATGAGAGAGCAAGTACGTTCTCGGCAACCGCGTTCAGGGGTTTATTGAAAAAAATTGCACATTTCAATTTCACTTAACTAATTTCTTCAATTAAACGTCAAAATAAGCTAACTCCCCGCGAGCGGTTCTATCTATTATTTCGACTATATTTATTTATATTTGATTATATTTCGCATTCAAGAAATTTCTCTCATAATTAGCGAATTATGTGATTTCGACTAACTTCGATGTCTTCCTAATATCTGGTATACTGTTCAAAATATTTCTATCATGAGTAGTTCTTATTCTTTTAGACTTTCGTGACATTACTTTCGGTTTATATCTAGAAAAATGTAAGGACTATAAAATAATATAAAATACAGGGATGAAACTATTTCTATATAGCAATTTTTTATGCCAAATGATTTTATTTTAAAATAGTCAGTTGTCGTCTGGGGTACGACATAGTGTTTAAGATTCAGGTTTGTTTTTTATTAGATACAAATAATATTTTTTCAGGTTTTTTTTTAAAGAAAATTATGTAAATCGTTAAGATTTTTTATAGATAGAGATGCGAACGCGGAATACATGTCGCATCAATATTCTTGCTATTCTCAAACTTAACCAAAAGCCTGTGCTATGAAAATAGGACTAACTTGCTGGTGTCTTGGAATGGGGCCCGCACCACCGACCACCAGATCACTAGGCGAGCGTCATGACCACTACACTAACAAGCTACTCGAGGAATTGATTTTGATCTGAAAGGGTGATTATTTATTTCATAAACAAGGTGACTGAATTAGCATCGGTTCTTTGGTAGAAGTTTGATCAATAAAGATTGAGAACTTGAACCTTTAATCTTGAAATAGTGAAATTGTCAACTATCTAATTGGTAAATTATGAAAATATGAACTTAGAAATGGTATTGTGGTGTTTTTAAGGCTGGCCACCCGGTTCCCGGTGCGAAAGAGGGGGAAAGCCGATAAAACTGACCGCGCATCCCTCTTCTTCTTCCCGTCTACGTTGTAGCATTAGGTCACGGTAGCTAGGGTGGGTCCGCAACACGTATTTATACAATAAAACAGAACAGTATAACCACCTTTTTTTTCAATTGATTCATCAACATTGTAGGTTGACATTTAAAAAAAATATTGTTTGTATTATTTGTATAAATCTACTTTTACTATTTGATTAATTATACCTACATATTTCGGAAATACCTTTCCATTGTCAGGGTGTTATATATATGTCAAAATATCAAAATGAATAGTGTCATTGTTTTTTGTTTTTGTACATTATTTGAAAATTTATTTAAAAATATTATTGCTGAAGTTCTTGATTACTCGCAATAATTGGAAATTTTTTAGAATTGATAATATTTTGTTAATAATATTTTGTTAATAATTATTATTAATAATATTTTGTTTACTGATTTCTATACTTTTCTGATTTCTAAGGATTCTAAATTATTCAATTTTGGACCAAAATTATTTAAATGTCAAATAGAAAATCCTAAATTTTTATCAAAACCGTGATCATTTTCTATTAAATGATTTACAAATTCAGAAAAACCATAAATATTCAGATGTCTCAAACTTTCTTTCTTACATTGAAATTTCGACCGATCTTTTACTCTTACATTGAAATTTCGACCGATTTTTCCAATATTAAACGCTGTACAATCTTTACACGACAGTTTATAAACACCTGAATTGTTAAATATATTATCATTATCTTTAGAATTAATGAGGAATTTCCCTCTATAATCTTTATTATTATTTATATTTATCTGAATTGTATAAAAATTGTAGGTGTAATTAATCAAATAATATAAGTAGAGTTATACAAATAATACAATCAATATTTTTAAGTATTACTACCGCCTGTTCTTTCCTAAAATAAACCCTGTATTACCATTATTCATATATTTATATATAAAACCGACTCAATATTACAAATACACAAAGAAATTATCAATCAAAAAAACACAAATATATTTCAAGATCAAAATAGATGTAGCAAAAGAGCGCGCGTGACTGGAACCATGCAACACCACTACAGATTCCTAGAAATTAAATATTTCAATAATCTACCAGCGAATATTAGAACTATACAACATTATGCAAAGTTCAAAAAGTGCGTAAAATCATTGAATAATTAAGTGATGAGATTTGTGATATTAACCTTAACATGCTTATTTTTAAATATTGTAACATTCTTATCTTTAAATATTTCTGTATATATTTCTTTGCATGTATGTATTATATAATATTAAAAAAAATTATCCATCACACTTGCTGCATTCTCCGGTTCCATACACAAGTTTAAACTTTCATGGGACTATAAAAAAAAATGAAAATAATTAATATTATGTGTATCATATATCGCACCTTTGCGGAAAGACTGTGATATTTCGAGAAAATGTTTTTTTTTTAGAAAATTTGAAACCGCCGCATCGAGTTCTATGAACTCCAAAAAAATGACATCATTTGCCTGATGATATCGTCAATGGTTTGCTACACAAATGGCTGAGTAATGAAGGAAACAGACAAAATATCACTCTAATTCAATAGTTTGAATGTAGTCTCCTGTAAAATCATTCATTTCGAAATATCACAGTCTTTCGCAAAGGTGCGATTTGTAAAATATTATGTTAACTTAAATATTAATAAAAAATTTTTTTTTGACAATCCCAGAAATGATACCTTTTTGTGGTATATTTAAAGCATATAACTAGACTGAAACAAGTTGTTCTGTGAGTGTTGTACTAATACTAAACTTTACGTGAAGATTAAACCTGCAATTAATTCTATGGCAGAGCTGGGGGCAATACTTATAAGAAAACTTTTTAAGAGGAATATAAAAAGTGCCGAAGATAGTCGACGAAGTTTGCTAAGAGTCTCACAATTTATGCATCACTAAAGTATTTAACCGGCAGAATTTTTTCATTCGGCAGTATAATTAAGTTTGAAAACTATTTATTGCATAACTATAACGATTAGTATTTTATAATTAAAATTTATATTAAACTTTGATAAAGCCATTTGAATCCCACTAATAATAATTTCGTTGTCCGTGTGACTGTCTGTCCGTAACTTTGTGATGACCCAGCTAGATAGTGGGTCCTCGTCAAATGACGGTATTTCTAGAGATGCTTTCTATTATATGAAAAATATTATACAGTCGTAAAATAATTGACGCGAGTTTAATTTATTATTATATATTTCATTTCGATCTCCTGGTCGCGGCCAACCACTGTGATGTATGAGGGGGTGGTCCAAACGTATAAGGCGAAGTATAATATAATATAAATCTCAATATTAAATAAAACATTTTTCTTATATGTGAGCGCGCGACGCTCTGCATGGCGCAAGAGGGGCACGACTGCGAATTGCGTTGTAACGATATAATGTACGCTGAATAAAATATTATACCTTCTATGAAATATTAAAAAAAATGTATTGTATACAATATTCATGCTCTACCAGTGCTAACTAGACATTTAACTAAAATACATATTATTAACTGAAAATAATTATTCTGTGAAAATTGCGCTTTTGAATGGAATATTAACTAAAAATATTAACTAACATCTTGGGTTCGCATACGAAATTGATAATACCTAATTGCATTTAGTAAGTGTATTACCTAAATAACCACAACCATACCATCCTGTCCATCAGGGACGAAACATAAAACACAGTTATATTTCTAAAAGTGCTACCTCTTATGCGACAAAAATACCTATTAAAGTCTGGCTATGAATATGAACTATCTCCGCCTCATAATGGCGCCTGGCACCAATACTAAAACCTTTACTAGAAATAATAAATGTGAATAAATCTCGATAAATATAATATATACTATTCGTAATACGTCGTTGAATTGGCACATGATTCGTCTAATGGATGAAGGACCCCGTTGTGTATCGTAATAACTTCAAATTCTTTTATAGGAGCAGTGTGGAAACGATTGCATAATAATACGTAATATAAACATCTAACGAACCTAATAATCTATACATTTATGTTACGATAAAATACGTTCACCAGACAGAATTCGTGTATTAGAAATAAAACATTTCCGTTTGGAGACAAACCAGTAAAATCGTTGGAACGGCGCAAAGGGAAAAATTCACACATATTAAATAACACTGAAATTAATAATTATTAACAGTTTGTATTAGCATATTCTTACCTTGAATGGTTCCATCTTAGACGTGCATGAACCTGTTCATATTAATTCCGTGGGGAAATAATACATATATTTGTTATCTACGAAATACGACATTTTTGAAGCGAAACTTCTTTATAAAAAGTAGATAAGGTCTCGGGGATGGTTTGTTCGTAGGAATTTTATAACAGCCCGTGAGTTTATATAAAATAATAGTTTCTTTGAATGCAAAATTTTTTTTTAAACCCCCAGCATCTCTGCTGAGGGGGGTTAAGGCTCCGCGCCCGCCTAAACCCGGTGACCAGCTTCCTAAGTGACTAAATGGCCCCCCTTGTTCCTCCGGAACTTACTGCATCCCGAGACTCTATCTCTTCTTTACGAGATGTGATCCTGTGACGCCCCTCTTTTAGGCTTATAATTGAGATAGCCGTACTCTTTTGGTACGAGTTTCTGATGATGAGTGTTGTCTTGAGGCGCCTTTCTTTTAGGCCGGTGGTTGAAGAATCATGTACTCTTTTGGTACGAATTGATGACGACATTAGCCTCCTTTGCGGGCATAGTCAGCGATGTTACAAATTATTGTGCAATCTCATTATGCCTTTTCAGAGCGGCGTCCACGATTCTGCATCTTGCAACATTTACTTTGGACAAATGTTAGAGTTTTAGTAACATATTTATAATATCCCAGCTATTCCATATGAGTGAATGATTTTTATATTTATTCTGGCCCTGTCTTTCTTACAGAGGACGAAATAGAAGTTAACGTTTTCTATCAAGGTTTTACAGCATTCAAGCATGGAAATCCTTCCAAAGACAAAGGGAACCTTTTTGTTGGCTTAAGTAGTTTGCGCCGGATGAGGTTAGGTGGTCGGTTTATTGACAACCCCGAGCAACAAGGAGGGCCCCGCTTTTAAGGAACCCTGCAGGGGCTTGTGCGGGTTCCACGCCCAAGTGCCGGCATCATCCACCCCTCAGCCAGCTAGGCTAACACAAACCAGATATCCCCAATCTTTAGTTAGATCTCCCCATTCTGTCCTTTACTCGTCGTTTTAAAGCTACTTGTTAAGCCGAATATACCGAGGTACTCGATTCATAAAGAATTAGTTGTAGACCGAGTGTAATGATTGCGCAATACCTACGCAATACAGTAACCATCAAAATGCTACTTAGTATTCATATAGAAATCCATGTATTCAATTTTTAGCATTAACGGTATGAAATTCGCTTTGCATATAAATACATCCGTTTGGAACGTTTTTCTCGTACGATTTGAACCAATATCACCCAAGCAATCGCGACATTCAATTACACATAATACTCCGAACTCAAATATTACCAAAACAAATACATTCCGACAGTGAAAACAATTAACCGTAATAGATAATATAAACGTGTTCCTTAGCTGTTACACAGTGGCGGTATAATCCTCTCTGGTACTGATGAATGGTAGATTCCTCCATACGTCCGGGCAGCAACTCCGTCCGCAAATGCTGTTCTCCAAATGAAGTCTCTGGCAGTAGTCTCTCGGGCAGCGCTTCCGCTGGCAGGTCTGGTCTCGAACTGAAGGGGCTGAGTATATCGTGTTCGCTCCTTTTATAGTAACAATTGCACCATATCTCCGAAATCCATGCTAGTGCAGTGACTCATCCTATGCGCGATGACCTCACCGCCGGCGCCTGCCATTGGCCGGATTCAGTCATCAGGATGGTCGCCAAGGCTCAACCCGTCGAAAGGTAACGCGTGCCTGTGTAAGAGTAAAGCACTCGCTACACGCGAGACTTGCTGTTCCGTTTCATAAATAATAAAGGCTCGTTCGCACCTACACACAAGGTCGAGTCTATTAAGATTGGCAAACAATATTAATTTAACACAGAATTATACCTATGGTATAATAAAGATCTAAAAAATATTACTTGTATAGCTGAATATTCAATATTTTGTTAGCCTCTTGTAATACATAGAATCTTGAGAAGAAATGTATCAGGCTTTTACTTTTAAACGATTCCAAACAGAAGAAATATATTTTTGATGTCCATACTTGACTTTTTTGAATATTATTATTTTAAGATTTTCTAAATTTATTAAATCTATCTCTATGTCGACCATCACAACTTCTTGTAACGTACGTAACTTAAAAATAAATGTTCTTCAATTTTTTTCTTTTTTTGAGAACAACAAGAGGTCTACGACGGACGTTTGATCCACAAAAAAAAGGTCCACAAAAATTGATAAAATAACAAAAGATCCGCTTATATTTAGTCCAACGACAAAAGGACCACGAACTTTTCGACTAACGGCAAAAAATCCAAAGAAATTCGGTCCAACGACAAAAGATGTTCAAATACAAATGTTCACGACAAAAATTCGCGACGAAATTCCTATGTTATTATCCTAATTATAATTATTTCGATGTATATCTGTCCGTAAATGCATGTAACGTCCGTAATTTCTATTTAAATTTTATTTTTATTTTTTATTAATAAATAAATATTTATTCCTTAACATACTATGTCATCTTTGACGGGTTAAAGCTAGTTAATCAATAAAACCAACCGATCTCAATAATGTGCATTTCTCTCATCAGTTTGTTTACAAAATTCAATGTCTCATTTAGTTTAAAAATGTATGATATCTCTAATAGAGATCATAATAATATATGAAAGGTTTTTGATTCGAACATATATATAGAACAATCAAAGTTTGATGTGTGGATGTTCTTACGATGGAATTGGTGAACGTTACATTGTACACATAGAGTGATCACCCATGCCAGCTCACACAGGTTGTAAGCCCTGAGACATCGTATAAGAAACTTTTATCCACGTTTCTCATATGTAAATTAGCTTCGTTTCTGTGAGACTTAATTATCCTTAATTAATTTATCCTAAGGAGTAGTTTTCTTTTAAGAAAAATTCATTTTATTAAATTGGTTAGTTTTTACATACATATCAACTCAAGTGGTTAAATCAAAACCAACTATACATTTGGTTTAAATAATTAAGTATTCTTAGGGCAGGAATTGCAGAGACTAAACGATGACACTCAATATTGTAATGACGTCATAACAATGAACTCGATTCCTTCTCTTCTGACGGTGCTTTATTGTATATTAAGGTGAGAGACAGAGCGCACTATTATTTTAATCAAAGCGATGATAATACCTTGTTGAGAAGTATTTGCACAGCGTGTTCAAAACATCAGTGTCAATGTGGTGGTTCCAATAGATTCGTATTGTCCTGCGGGAGACAAATGAAAACAACAGAAATTATTAAATTATTTAGCGATTTATTAATTATTTTATTAAATTGACTTAGCACGAATTAAATTAATGCAATATTCTTGAAATCATATATTGAAATTTATGACTCGTCTATGAATACTTTAAAATCGCTAGGAACACTTACGTTATAGTATTAAACTTGAAATATTTTCTTTAGATGCACACTATATTTGATAAGAATATTTGTGTATAATTTTTTTAATTTTTAATTTTTTTTATTAGGTTCTATTTAGATACAATTTGTGCACGTTTAATATAATAGTATGTATGTATAATGATATTGTTGATATACGTGTTCTTAGTCCTCCTCGCTAAGGGTTCCTGTGCTAAGGCGGACTAGTTTATACTTATTATTTCTACTATTCGTAGTTTTTAATACTCCTTCTAATTTATCTGCATCGACTTGTTTAAGCCATGCTTTTATGCTCTACGCACATACAGCCGAACTTCAGGAAACTCCTTTGTTCATTAATCACATAAAAAGAGGCCCACACCCTATGTGGGCATGTCAGATTTTCATCAACCTCCAGCGGGTGGCTGGAGGCTATCGCCCTTCGAGTATCTATCACTGTCTTTGTAATCGTACTCACGTATAACTTGTTCTTGTTTTATCGAGATAATAAAATCATCAAAATTATTTTTTATATTTATTTATAATAAAAACATCAAAATATTGTTTTATCGAGATAATAAAATCATCACACATTCTCCGCCTTTAGAGCTTCCCCGTCACACGACGGGTGGTGACCTAAAAGCAGTTGCTCCAAAGCACCTTCAAAACGTAAATAACATGATTAGGTACTTAGGTTTAACAAAGTGAATCTAAAAAATATACAGTATTTAAAAGACAGATTGTATTCTCAGTACCCTTCTTACACAATACTGCAGTGTCTATTTTAAACAACGCCAAATTGGACAGTTACAGTTTTGCTTCGAGTTCGCTTTGGAGGATCCGTTTTAGAATGGATACTTTGCCGCCCGAAGTTTCCGGAAGGTCTGCCTAGAGCCGGAATTAATAATTCGCGAGACGAGCGTCGCGCGGGGAAAGAGTGAAACAATAATACGAATCCGAGTATTTGTTTCCCTCGCGGCCGAACCGCCCGGGTTTATTTGTTTCCGTCTGTAAAACCGCACCGTTTTTACCGTCTCGCGTAGCTTTTTTCCTCGTCAATCTGCGAGAATCTTGAAAAATTTTACTTTCCCGTTCGCGTTTTATTCGAGAGTACCAAAAAAAAACTTTTATTTTAGATAAAAAATTTAAAAAAATTGTATTAAGACTAAGCTGGAAGAAAATAGAGTGTCTGTACCTACTGTTCGAGAATGCTGCGACTCCTGTAATGCGACTGGATGGAAAAATAATACCAAATTGCAGGAGCGTGTAGCAAAAACAAAAAGTATGACTTTTATTTAAACAGATATTTAGAAAAAAAAAGAAAATAAATATTTATCTGGTAGAATATTTTGAAAAATATTTAATTTGGTTTCTTTTAAAAAATATGCTTAGGAAAAAGTCATGCTTCTTGTTCACTGCACGCTTCTGCCAAATAGATCTTGGCTCATCCATAACTATGCAGATATAACACATAGAAAAAGTCTAGAATAGATGGAGTTTAGATCCATTATGAAGTTCCTATGTGATTCAAAAATGCCATTAAAATCAAAAGGAAAAGTATACCAGACAGTTGTCAGACTTGCTCTCTTCTATGTCTCCGAATGTTGAAACATGTACAACACTTATAATATAATCATACAACACCAACATAGATATATTCTCAATGACACAAGTCCAGTTTAAAAAAGAAATCCTCTCATATTTAGTAGGCCATCACTCAAGCGTATAATATGTGCTCTCCATAAACTAAACATAGCCGTGAAGTCTTGACAAAAATACACGGGCTCTGGCTTGGTTGACGTAGGAAAAAAGCATACCTATGTCGAGGGATAATCCTGTAAATAAATACCACAATATTGATAATTGGCTATATTAAAACTCACTCTACAACATAATTAGTTATAATAACATTAGTTAGTTAGTTAGTAACGTGATATTAAATATCTTAAATTGTACAATTAATTATGTCTTACATGTTTATCTGTAAGGTTGTTGATAACCTGTAAAAAAATTTTTAAAAGGCAGCTAGAAACAACGGAAATACGTATGCTGAGATGGTCATGTGGAGTGTCTCTAAGAGATAAAATAAAAAGTTGACGTAAGCCTGGGCGTCACATACATCAATAGCAAGATGAAGGAAAGAAAATTGAAATAGTTTAGCCACGTTGGACGCAGAGTACCGGATCACAATGTTCTACGTATTACATCCAGAGGAAGACAACAAAATTCATGTGTGGTGTAGAGGGATAGTCAGATTCAGGGGCATGAATTGGGTGACGTTATTCAGGATAGAAAAACATACAACCTTAGGACAAGAAGAGCTAACCCCAACAATAAACGACGACGGTAAGTTGGGAAGAAGCCAGGGAGAAGAGGAGAAGATGTAGGGATAACGATTCTAGTATTGCAGTGCAACTTAGTATTGCATAGTGGAGTATCTTGGCAAAGAAATGAAGATTTTTTATTTAAATTTTTATTTTTTTAATAATTAATAATATACGACCTAGTGGACTTTTTACAGTACAAGAAAATTAAAAGAATTTTTACATACCTAACATAAAACACATTTTACAGTAAATAATTAAAAATAATAATATAAATATAACATATTTGATATAAATGAACAATATATATAAACGATGATATTAGTGCATAAGCAAACTGTAACAATTAAAGACATTTAAAATATAGATAATTAAACCAATATATATACCGGATAAAAAAGATTAGAAGATAAAATAAACCAAAAAATAAATATTAAAGATAAAATCAAAACATTTAAAAGGGAAATAAACAATAATTAGGATATTTTAAAATAAATAAATAAACATATATATATATAATATAATATCTATATTGTATATATATATAATATATATATGATATATATCTCGCTCATATTCGCTTTTCTCTCTTCTCTTTTTCTCTTTTCTTTTTCTGTTTATTTCTGCTTCTCTTTCTCTCTCTCTCTCTCGCTCTCTCGTCTCTCCTGTCTCTCTCTCTCCTCTCTCCTCCTCTCTCTCTCTCCTCTCTCCTTCTCTCTCTCTCCTCTCCTCTCTCTCTCTCTATCTCTCTCTCCTTCTCTCTCTCTTTCTATCTCCTACTTCTCTCTCTCCTTCACTGGGGAACAAAACATAATTAAAAGTTAAGTCCGTTAAACTGTAAATAATTCTATTGGTATATTCTAAGTCTAGGTAATTCTTTAATTCCGGTATGCTCTTAAATGAAAAATGTCTACAAATTCCGAAAAGTTGTTTCCAAGGCGATGCATGCGTGTTAACGGTGAATTTAATTCATAGTTATTCCTGTGGGTCCCTACAAAGAACACTTCGTGGTATCTCGTTTGTCTCGGTATATTATACGAGAACATCTGAAACAGTTCAGGGCGATTTTAAATTTTTCAAAAGTTAAATCTATCAATATTTAATCAAAGTACAGCTTGTTGTGATATAAATAAGGTGTGTCTAGATGCCAAAATTAGGATTTCTGAAGCATTTGAGTTCTTTTGATTTAATTTTAAAATAAAATATTAATATTCAAGAACACATATTTGTTGTAATTTTTCAGAACAAATTTCTGTGAACTTTTTAAACCCAAATTACTTAATCAATTAGAAAGACATACAGAAAAATCTAATTCTTGAAAAAATATTTGGCTTCATTAATTTGGTTTTAAAATATTAATTATTATAAATTGCTAAATTGTTTTACTGTTACTAAAGTTAAATTATTGAAAATTTTCGACATGTCATTTTCAAAACTTTTATACTGATTAAAATTCATATTATTTTTGATTTGGAGATAATCTTTTACTTCACAATGCTGTCAAAGAAATAATCAAGTATAACTGTACGGATAAAATAATGCTCACAAGTGAAAAATTTTTTTTTAGTTAAAAATAAAAGCGCATTTCCAAAGCGTTTTTAACGCAATCGTAATAAAGACTATTCGTCATATTCGTGTACGCTTTCTAATTTGACACATTTTTAACCATTTATATTCTTATCTAGAAATTAAACGTCAATACTATAGTTGCCTGCAGAAAGAATAAAATTCACGCATGGAAATATAAATATCGATGTATTTCGCAGACTAATATTATTTTAAGTGTCTCGAATATTAAATAATGCATATTAATATTTATACACATTAAATAACATCTAAATGTATTTTAAAATAATTTGTACGCCTTGTTTCTTTAAAAAAAACATATCATTTTTGAAGCTGGCAGTGAAAAAACAACGCATTACTCAATGCGTTTCAGACGCAATCATAATGTAGATACTAAAATGAACAATTTGTAACGTCAATTTTATTAAATATCAACATGATTACACACATAGACTTTGTCGATTTTTGCAGTGAATTTTCAATGCTTTTAATATTAAAATATTCTACCCCGAACCGTTTTTCACTATGAATATTGAACTGATTTTACCCAGGTTTTATTTATTTGATAAAAAATGCATTTTGCCTTTGAAATGAATATAAAAAGGTTTGAATATGTTTAAAATCATACAAATATCTAGAATAATATTAAGAGATTTAATTTTATGTGTCGTAACTGTGTCGGTGTATTACTGTGGTTAGAACTAGAGACACTGAATGTCCAAAGATGGTGCCACTTATCATTATAACTCATTACTCAAAGACTGCTCCTGTCCTTTGGGATTTCGACAAAAGTATTCTGAGAGATGGCAGCACTTCCGTTCGTAATCCATCACCGGAATGTTACCAAGAATAAGTGCATTTATCTGTCGAGTTACCCGCGATTGTGTCACCCGATGTCTGTACCCTCCCCGAAGTGTAAGAGCAAGCAAATACAGCGGATGTTTCTGATTCCGTTACAAATTAAAATAAAAAATCACATCGTATGAAATTTCCACACATAAAAATTAGTACCTCTATCGAGATTCAGCTTTTTTATTTTAATAAATATCCATTTATATATTATAATGTTGTCGCGAGAGTGTAAAACAACGGAAGTCTCTCGAATAGTTTACATGAATCTAGAATCAACTGCACCATCATCGAAGAAACTATAATCACTAGAAATATGGAGAAACTGGTCGAAAATTCTCGTTGTATCGCATTCATGTATAAAAGAAGAAGAGTTTTTGTGACGTTTCCGCGATTACACCGATAGAAGCGAACGCGCAAAGCGGCGATTATGTGTGACTAGCGCATGCGACCTGTGACAGTAAATTAAGAGAGTACCTGCCATTCACGAGTGAATAAATTGTTCAACAGACGTGCGAGTATTTCGGAAAGACTAGTATTGAATGTTCCATAGACGAGCGATAAAACGTGTGAATTACGAAATTTATGACACGAATGAAAGAACGGTATTCGTATTATATTCGTGTCCAGTGACTTTGTTTAATAAATAAAAATTTCAACTGTTTCATTTGCCTCTCACAGTCATGACCCCTGACAATAAATTTAGTATATTGTTTGAAGCTCCTTGTTATTTGCTATTTTTCCCATATCATTTTAAACTCTCAAAAATGTTATTACTTGTCATTTAGTACTCTAGTGACCCAAGAGACTATTAAATAACCAACCGTTGCTACAGTCGCCTTCAAATTACTCCCTCTGGAAATGTGCATCCAAACACTGAAATGGCGTTCCTATTTCTGGAAGCAGGCCTGTCAGTTTATTTCAGAATACTGTACCTGTTTCACATTCTATTGGATATTGGTTATATTCGAGATTCTTTGTCTCTTCGGCGCAGCTTGCATTTTGAAAATAGCTATAAATCACAGGAAGTTAAGACTGATAAATAGGTTGAAGAGGTCTCTTACATTGAGCACACTGTGTAGATTATTTAACCAGACAATTCAACCAACCCAAATGATATTTTACTCTCTGTAAACATAAACTAATTTTTATGCTATTAAAAAAGCAGTATAATCTATTATTGATTAATTTAGCTTTCGTATTAGAGAAATTATTTAATATGGTCATTAAAATGGATTGGAAACATTATGTATATTAACGGAAATCACAGGAAGCATTGAGCATTGAAAATACTGTGCCTTTTTAACTCCAAAGTTCACACGAAAAAATTTGTTACTTTCCCAAAAGCTAACTGGTATAATTATAATAGAATTATCACACGTATTACTATATACATGAACATACCAGGAATTCAAATTACACTTTGTAAATAGAAGAATAAATTAAATATTTGGATCTTATGCGTAATCTATTGATTATTCTATAATTATTTATAATTTACCTAAGTAGCGACTTGGTACGCGCTTGTTATAAGAGTGCTTCTTCTTGTATATAATATACGATATACTATTTTTTTTAAATTTGCAAACTATACCCAATTCTGCATTGCAATTAATAACTAGTCGATAAAACAATTGAGCCATGTATTTATGTGTGTGGATCAAGCAGTATTTTTTCTTATGGCAGTATTGCTAAGTCAGGTAGAACATGTAGGTTAACAGAAATGTGAACCCAGATATCTGAAAGTGCACAATACAGCATCAGCGACCTTGTGCAATTGCCTCAAACAGCATACAATCACGAGTACCCACAAGAAGAAGGGTCATTGAGTGTCTGCAATTGGTAGAGCGCCAGATCTCGCTACTTCACTTATATATCTTCACTTGCTCCCATGTACTTTGTTTTATGCATTTGTTGTATTTCTATTTGTAATATTCTTCTCGGGATGAGGAAACTCCAAGTAAAGACTTGCTTCTCGTAAGTGTTTATTGGGTGACAATAACGGCTTAGACAAACGGTGTACAGTAAGATGCGGTCTGAATAACAATGGTAGTAAAAAGAGAGAGCGACTCGACATTCACGCGCCTTTTATACCTTCTCTCTCTCTGTCATGCAGTCTCTTTCTGGCGTCGCGACATACGTTCCTCAGATCTATCACACTATTTTAATTGTTATTTGTGTTTTCCAATGTACATTTGTCTCATGTGTGCATTCATATTTTGTACTTAAATTGTAGCATTTCTTGTATATAATACTTTTGATTCCCACTTAATGGATAATAAGTATGTTTCAATTGTCATTTGTCCCTACGCCTTCCAGAGCAGAGGTTTTGTGTGGACACATCCCCGTCCCGAACATGGGTGGCGAATGTGTAGGGCCGATATAGGAGCTACTGCTCATAAAACGGCCATGGATATGTGATGGGTCCCTCTTCTCTTCTCACGGAACCTCTCATTACCGATAATAAATACCCACACTCAATCGCATAATCTTTCATTCTACGAACCCACAACGCTTCCCTACCCAACTATCAATGGACTTTACGGTTTTTAATTACGGTTATGACAATGTATAATACAGCAATATTATGCTTTTTAATAACAAAACTTTCACGGCCAGTATAGAACCTCAAATTCACCGAATTAATAAGCATGCAGGAACGTAAGAAACTTGTGCTTGTGACATATAATAGTTCACCAAAAAGCCCCTGGCAGACTAGCAAGAGAAACGGAGACAGTGTTCACCGCAAGTTGTATTTTCATACAGAACGTTTATAATGATAACATTATGTGAGAGTACCTGTAGGGTGTTTCGTCAAGAGCCCAATATCAATTTTTATAATGAGACGTATCTCTCCTTTAAAAAAATCAGTTTTTTTTATTTTTTATAAAATGCGTACATTACGAGACAAGGAAGGCTTGTAGAACTGATCTTCCACTGCTCGAAGACTATTTGGCATTTGCGGTAGGAGACTCAAAGGCGTGGGTCTTCCCTCCGTAATACAAAACAGTGCAACAAAACAAATGTTAAAAAAAGTAACACATAAAAGTTTTGATTATACTCCCTTTTTTTGTAAAATATAACAACAATTAAAGACGAATTAAAACATACAACATAACAATAAACTTACAGTAATTTAATATATTTCTAAAATGTCAGATGTTTTGAGCTGTGATAAGACACTTCATGCTTTGAAGATTAAGTTCTAAAAATATTTTTCGGTCAATTTAGATTATCAACATTCGTAGTGAAGTACCTATTATGTATACCGATGGAGTAATTCAAATTTAGAAAATATTCCGCGACGTTATCGGGCCGCTATGCTAGTAATCAAACTTTTCTAATGATTCCAATTTGAAAAAACCAATAAAATTTCTAAAAATCCGAAATTATACTATAATTATTAATTTTTTTTAACGAAAATTTTATAGATCTTCTTGATCGTCGCCAAGAGTCTACTTGCCAAGTTTAAGCTCAATTGGATCACGGGAAAAGGGTTAAAAATCGATTTAGTTTTTTCACCCGGCAAGCCGGCAAGCAAGCAGATGCCACGAGTTAATATAAAGGGAGTAAATAAGACTCAAAACGCACAATTTTTGTTGTGTTAATTTAAAAAAATTAAATGTTGATACGTCAAACAACAATGAATATTATTTTTGACATCGTAGATTGATTTTTATACAATAGAACGTATGTCACATTTTTATTCAATTAACTGTATTTTTAACACTGTTTTTTTTATACATGTTCTTCTGTGAATCGTAACTAGAATCCGGCGTATTATGAGGAAAAAAATATGAATTCGCGTAAAGGAGAAAGTCGCGTGCGCGCTACAATATTTTTTTCCATTTTTTAACTTGTGTTTTTAACGCGTCGGAATACACGTCGAGTGCCGGAGCAATAACAGTTGGAAGTTACTGCCGCGGCTGGAGGTTCCTCGCGAGGTTTCCCCGCAGCCCGTGCGCTGGCTGCTGGCTACTGGCGGCTCGGAGACGGCCGCTTCGTTACGTATTCATCTGACGGCGACGAGGGTCGTTTGAGCGCGCGCGATCAGATGAAAATCCCGATGCATTTTCTCCCCATGACTTAAAATAATTACACCGTAAATATGTGCTCAAAAGGACAAAAATAAATGCGAAAGCAAACCTAAAAAATACTTGAAATAGTAATATTAAATTTTATAATGATATTATGCAATTGCGTTCAACCATTGAGAATGTACTGAATTTATGACTACTTCTTAATCGACATCGATATATATATATATATTATATATATATATATAATATATTATATTTAATTTAATTTATTTATTTATTGTTTATTTACATTAAGATTAGTGGATACAAGATACTAATAACTGCCACACTAGGTAAAAACCTGTTCTGTGGCAGTTATTCTCATATGGTATTTATTTAGTGGATAAAAATGACAATTGAAGAATCTATATGTATATATATATATGTATATACTTATTACGAAATAAATAAATGAAATAAAGAAAAACACACAAATATCAAATAATAAAACAGTAAAATTAAATGCTGGAACCTGGATTCGAACCACGGACCTCTGTGCTTCACGCACAGCGTATTACCAATTTCACTATCCCAGCGATTTAATAAGTCGTCAATATTTGATAGTTATATGGTTCTCTCTGAAATATTAATTCACTTATTTATATTATTCCATTTTTATTCGGGAAATGGTTTTTATTACTTGATATTGGGTCTTTATATAAACTAAGAACCATTGTAAATATTATGCTGTGTCACAATATTTAATAAATGTTTATATACACACAATATATATGCGACGAAAGATATAAATGAAGTTTCACTTGTGTATGCCTTTTTCCATTTAAGGGGGAATACCTACCTAGACATTTAGAAAAAATCGATATTTAAATTATGCATTTTCAAGGGAAAAAAAATAACACAGTTTTAGCTGATAACAGTGGCATCCTTTTGTTGATTACGCGCTGCGCCACACGGCGCCGTGATACACGCAGGTAACTGCCAGTCGGGCTCTTTCATAATAGAAACGTTAGACATATTTTTATTATATTTGTGAAGAGTGCTCGGTGATATGGGAATTCAAATCAAGGTGGAGGACTTATATAATGGACCTGGAATTGATAATTTTATGAAAGTCGAAAAATTTCGTGATTTATTCATTACTCAATTTTCAAACACGTTTTACTCAAAACCATGTTTTAAAAATCTGTGACCAAAATATCTCGGCAAACTACTGAACAAAACAACTTAAAATTGCTAGTGGTTATTTATTCTATATCTAGTCTGTGTTGTAAGATTTTTTAAGGTGACTTAGTTTTTTTTATCGATATAATAAACCCGAATTTTCCCCTAAAAAATGCTATTTTAAATTCAAACGCCCGCCATTTTGTCAAAAATCGATATTTTCAAAAATCTTTACTTCAAAGACTAAATTGTAGTATCAGTTTTAATAATCTTTTTGTTTTTTCTGATGATTACAGATGAAATGGGAGTGGTCACCGCGGAGGATTTTTTTTCGACAGTTGACAGAACCCAAAAATTTTACGCCAATATTGAATATTTTTCAATAAAAAAAAATTTAACACATTCATAAAAATATTTAATTTTATGTAGAAATGATATAAATACCATAATTCATATAGGTTTCCTTTAAAAAAATCACAAAAATTGCCTTTTTTCGCGCTTCGTAGGTAGGTATTCCCCCTTAAGAAAGACAATCGAATTAGTATGTGTAAGTCATGCGTAAAAAGCACATTGTTTCGTTGTGTTTGTGTTTATACCCGTAAATAAACAAAACCGAGATGAGTGGAGGAAGACTCTTGAGAAAGCTAAGACTCACCACGAGTTGTGGAGCCAAGAGTGATAATGATGATTATTGTCACGTATTTCATTATGTTTTCATTAGCTTTTATAAATCTATTTCATTTACGCTTGTAATAATTACGAGTACCTATTTCGAGATTATTTCCTTGTAAAATATGCTAGGATACAAGTTAAAAAGTGCGATACTATTTGTTTAAACTCATACGTACATCACTAAATTATATGTGTTATATTTTCAAACAAATATATAAGTGAGCGGTTTTATGCTGTATACGTAAAATGAATAGCGTGAAGCCGATCTCGGCTGTCTGATGTATGCACGGAGACTGAAATTCTGATGAATTTCATCAAATCGATGTTGAAAGTGTCAAAGTGATGTTGTTAGAGAGAGACGAATTAGTGACGATGTGTGATAATATAACGGAAACCAATGAATACATTCATGAATACTTCCACAGACTTTCCTCTTCTATCGAACATACTTCCCAGATATAAAATCTCATTTACTCGTTTAAAATATTAATTACCTACTACTATTCCACACGATGTCTTACAGACCGTGCTTTCACCATGGCAGGAACAAATCTATGGAAAAAACTGGCTAATAAGCTGAGACAAGCAGATAGCTTACCACAGTTCCAAAAACAACTAAAGACGCATTTGTTTGATAATCATATAAAAATCTAAAGAATCAGACCAGTAATGTTTCCCACTCCTAGTACGCACTCCGCGAAAACACCTGATACTTTCTAGCGCTCCCAACTATTATATTTTTAAATGTTAGTTCCATTTTTTGCATGTCATCTAGTGAATATTTTTATAGATAATCATATAAAAACCCGTAGAATCACACCGATATAACAGTATCTAATGTTTTTCACTCCTAGTACGCACCCGGCAAAATATCTTATTCTTCTTGGTACTTTCAACTATAGTTTGAAATGTCCATTGCATTTTTTTGCATGTTATTCAGTATAAAATAAGTAATAGTTAATAAGTTTTTTTAGGCAGCCAGTTGTTTTGTAAAGTAATTACAATGTATAAAGCGCTCTTAACGTGAGTACCTACTCACGAATACGGCGCTATATAAATTATCCACATATTATCCCAATTATAATAATTTCGTTGTTTGTCTGTCTCTCCGTCCGTTAATCTGTCTATCTGTTCCCGTAAGTTCGCGTAACGTCCGTAATTTTTTTCAAAAAAAAATTTTTTTTTACTGAATATTTTTTAGGAAAAATTTTATTTTTTCAAAAATTTTGTTTAAGAATTTTTTTAAATAAAATAAATAAATACTTATTCTTTAGGAGGCGACATGTAAAAATACCGTCATTTTGACGGGTTACTAGCTAGTATATTATTATTGTTACAAATAACTTAATACCGGTAAAAAGGGGAATAACTATTACTGCAAACCATCTACTTTAACTTCTGTGCATAGTTTTCTGGCCAGCCAGAGAGCCACATATACACGGCAGAATATCCCAGAAAACTATGCACAGAAGATTCTGAACGGCCGTGAAAACCTGAGAACATATCTATGTTATGTTCAGAATTTCTACTTCATAGGTCCTATTTTTAACATTTTTACTTTAATAAAAAAACGTTACTTTTTTATAAAACGGTTTATGGGTGTAAAAATATCTAAATTATGTTCATGTAAATAAATAATTCATTTAATAAATTGGTCAGCATAATATTTCAATATGGAAATTTTGGCACGAAAGTCAACTGAGTGGCGTTTCTGAGTTTGCAGATTGCAAGTATGCTTAGCGTGCGAAGGGAATCGGTAACTCGGATACTCAGCACCTCCAAAATATTTTTGATTTTGAAATGGTTTTGGAGGTGTAATTAAAGGGCTGTGTTATAAGGAGAATTTATAAAAATATTATCCAAATTTCTGTTCTTAAATGCACAGTTACTACAAGTTTCTAGAATATTTCACACTCTAATTATCCAATTCCTTAATTCGCACTAATAATCTGCACTAATAATGTCTGTGGAAAACTTTTTATTGCGTAGTTTTCTATCGCATCGATCACTTTCGAGAATATTACGCTCATTTTTTTAGTACGCAGTTTTCTATCAATCCGATCTCTTTCGAGAATATTCCGAGAACTTCGCGCGTCGGTACTTGCCCGAATATCTGTCACTCGCATATACACGCGCTTGGTCATACTACTTCGATGGTTTTATCGCTGGTAATTTCGCACCCGTCAAACAACAAATCATGACAATAATGCGTGGCACTCGCTTCTCTTTTTTATACAAAACATGTTGGTTTTTCAAATTTTCTAGTATTTACTCGATGTCTCCAGTTTACAAGAATGTTCCAATCGATTCCAAAGTATTGTGCGTAATTCTTTCCGATTTTATCATCTTGTTATCATATTGTAACGAGATGTTAGAATTCGGATTGAATTGCGCTCTGTCCGAATCCATTTCAATATGTTACTTTGGAACAACACTATACAATATTGTGGAACAAACACTATGCAACAAAAACAAAACACTCTGAAATCATCTACAAATGTCTGGTAATATCTGGAATCGACTGTAGCATCCACGTAGGCACTGGAAATTTCGAGGATCGAGAGAAATATATAGAATGTTCTCGAAGATTCTGAAAACCAACGTGTTTCGTATAAAAAGCGAGGCCAGTGCTGCAGCGAACCAATGTGGGTTTTGACGGTTCTACCAGTGCAATGTTAGTGAAAAACAGTAGCAATCGATATAGCCAGCGTAAGTGTGAACCGTGCGAAATATGAAACTTACCCGCTTACGTGCTTCAGTTGAACAGAATAAAATGTGCATAGACGAGTGATAAATTGTGAAATGGTGTGAATTTGAGATAAATGTTTAAATTTAATTCGTGTCCAGTGACCTTGGAAATTAATTATAATAATTAATAAATCATTAATTAATTTCCAGTGTTTTCATTTGTCTCCCACAGCCATGTCCCGTGACAAATTATGAAATTTTGTAACGCAGTTTTACGGTTTACGGCTTACGGTTTAATCATTTTTACAATTTAAATACGAAATCAAAATGATGGTAATATAATTATATATAAATATAAAACTTATCTAAAACCACTTGTGAGTTTATGACTTATGAGTTTCGACAACAACAGTTGTCAGCAACGGGTGATTATATAAACTAAAACATAACAGTAAAATTAATTTTCTTAGCTGGGGGTAGGGTTTGAGTTAAAGGGAACAAAGTGAGGAACGGTGAGAATTTTTAAACATTATGTTATTGATTACAGTTTTACCTATTAGAATTAAAAATTCTTTGTATTTCTAAATTTTTGAGATTGTTCATTATTTGGCATTTTTATTTAACAGGGTGTAATAGTTTAAGTGTATGGGAATGGAAAGCGTGATTAGTGTTAATAATGTGATTAGAAAATTCTGAAAAATAATTATAAATGTCATGCTTCTTATAGCAAATTCTGAAAAATAATTATAAATGTCATGCTTCTTGTTCGCACTGCACGCGCCTGCTATATTCTCATGAACTTGTGTGACAAACTTAAATAATTCACCAAAAACAAAAACACATAAAGATCCTACCAGCTTGATTGCGCAGTAAGACGCTCGCCGAGTGACCTATTCGGGTCGGGGGTTCACTCCTCGTCCCGAAAGACAGGAGAGTTATTTTTATTTTTTCATAAAAACATGAGCTTTTACTAAGGTAGCAAGAATATTTATGCGGTTTACACACCAGGTACAATATCTCTAATAAATTATATTACTTAAAATATTTTGCTTTAAAAAAACACGCTTGTATTTAGATGTAAATACTTAAAAGTAAAAAATAAATTCCTGCAAAATAATTTTTGCTTTATTCTCTAAATAAAAGGTAATTACAATATTGATATACATTACGGAATTCTGTTTTTAATGGATGAAAAGCGCCCACGCTTTTATTTGGAGCGCGAGGCAAAAATTTTTCGGCCGAAAATTTATTATATACTTTTAAGTACATTTTAATACAGTCTTGGTTTTTTAAAAGAAATAATTCAATGTTATATAATTTCATAATGTATAGTTTTAGTACTAGCCGGCATATAAAATCCATTCGTTAGGAAACTAACGCCATTTTATGGTGAGCTCATTAACCTCATACCAACCATACAAATCCGACAAACTGCAACTGTGAAAAAATCCAAGAGGCGGAACAATACACTTATTTAGGTTTAATAGTTGATAAACACTTTAATTGGAAACAAAATATTGATAATATTTGTAAAAAACTGAGATCCATGCTAAGTGCATTTCACATGCTAAGACTATGTAGCTCTCGGGGCACACTGTACTCTCTTTACTTCGCGATAGTTGACTCGGTTATCAGTTATGGCGTGAGCAGTTATGGTCTTACCTATAAAACATACATTGATAAAATCAAACAGTTACAATTAAGATTCCTAAAACTTATGGTAGATAATAGAAAACCAAATGTATGTACAAGGATGATTATAATAAATTATTCAAAGTATGCAAAATATTACCAATTGACCAAAAAGTAAAATATAATATAATACTAGAAGAAATGATAAATAATATTAATATACACACTGACATGCACCATAACTATGCAACCAGATCGACAGGACGAACAATGAGAATACCAATCACTAACAACGTGTATGGCGAAAGGAAAAGAGAATATATTGTGCCAAGAATCTTTAATAAATTGGATAAAAAATTCTTTGAGATGATGCAAGACAAAAAAACTCCAGTGGCTTCAAAAAAGTACAAGCTAAAAGAATATATATTAAAGCTATGTACCTAATCTTACATTAATTTATAATTACATATCATGTATCACTTGTAAAAGAATATGCAACACTCGATAATGACCTACTATCTTCATTATAAAATAAAAATTATTGTCAAATATTGAAGGCAACCATGCCGAAAAACTGCTGTGCAGCATATGTTTAATGTAATAAATATTTAAAAAAAATAAATTAATAAATATTAATAAAAAACTGATTTCCCAAATAAAATAATGATTAATTGATTATGATGGATTCACTGATTATTTAGTGAGTTTGATAATTGATTGATGTATTGTCATCGAGAATACGTCTGTTTGCAGTTAAATGTTTAAAGTGGAGTATTGAACAATATTCTTTTTAATGTATACGATATTCTTCCGAATTATTTAACATATACACTACAATACTTATTATAATTTAAAAATATATAGGCATCATTACCAGCTGCGAAATCTATGTAAACTATTTCGTGAGAAAGAACTACAGATGTCTCTAGCATTGTCTAATCAAATATATGGAAGGTTCCCAGAATTGGAACATATAAACAGCATTTAAAATTTTGATTATAAAGAAATTTGTGAGATTTATATAAATTTTTTTGTATGTATGACGTGTCCAATATTTATAAAATTAAGACCCTTTTCAAAAATTCTGATTTTAAATTTCTGTAAGATTTTACTCATTATACTCATATTTGATAAGCATACTAGTGTATGGATGTAAAATATTTGACATAAATTACTTTAAGGGTTGTCCAATATTTCAAAGACGATTGTTGAAGAAATTTCTCATTTCCATAACTATTGATGTTTGAACATTTTTGACTCAAAATTTATACAGAAATATTCTGTGTGTGTTTTTTTGGGGTATTTTTCCGTGTATATCTGACCTCTCTGGCTGACGTTTCGGATCCCATTGCAGGGTTCATCATCAGGGCTGGTGTGATGAGTGTGTTTTGATGTTAATTTAGGTATTGGCTTACAATACCGTACCGAAATCAGAAATCTATCTGTAAAGTCTTGTGCAATACCTCTGTTACACCCTGTCTTGCGTGAAGTTGTATTTACAAGTGAAGTCCATTTAATCCACTTTACCTTACGTTGCATGGTAGTTCTAACAAGATGTAAATATTCCCTTTACATTTGCTTAAGAGCCACATACCCTGAGGATTCAGTGGTGCTGACTACACGGATACAGTATTATTATACCCATTATTTCATCAGGTTATCTTAGCTGAGTCGGGGGCCTATAGTTCTGATAAGGCATTTTAATCTACTCATATCTTGCGTTTTATAAGTTAAAAATCTAGACCAAATGCATCTTAGAAAAATCTTATCTTAGACCAAATGTCCGCCTTTACTCTGAAGTTGTCAAAAAACTTTTCTCGGCATTCTTTCCTCTCGCATTCGCAAGACGTGTTAAAGCCTACTCAATTGAAATTTTTCATGTGCATAAATATGGGATCTTTGCTGATGTTCTATCTCCTCGGCTCAATAATGTTAGTCCCACTACTCCTCTAAAATATTTCACCATGTAGTTGGTGACTATAAGTGTATTAAATTTTTCCTGTAGCCAGCTTTATAAAATCCTCAGTTCGTATTTATAAATAAAACACCGTGAATTTATTTGTCACCGCTCAACCGCGGCAATGTAAAACGACGATTCCTCAATCTACATTTTTATATAATTATACTATCCATGTATCACGACATTTTTAAAAACAAAACATAAAAAAATACTCTTAGATGGCGCTTAAAATAATAATAATGCCGAATTCGTAGGTTAAAGGTGTGAATTGATTCTCTTTTATAGATTACCAAATAATGTCATCTTTGTCAATGTAAAAAAAGTTACACGATGCCCATCTCTATCCAATGTCAATGTCATAAGCGTTCCCAAGTCAAGTTTCGAGAAATGTATTTTTCTACTTGTACGTGCCCGAAATATTAGGTAGACACTCTCCTTACTCCCTTATTCTCAGGATACCAAGATTGTAACTGGTGATTACTATCCCAGCGCAAAGTAGACGGGGCGTATCTACTCATTTATGCATGTGTGAAAATACTACGAGACATAATTTATCAAATGACAATATTTGTATATTGCGAAAATATTGGCTTTAATTTAATATTTGAATACATTGGATGGATATTAGTAGATTTATGTGGAATGAACTGAATTATCATAAAATTTAAAATTATAATAGTATTTATTCTATATAACAGTCAGTACTTCCAAATAGACAGTGTACAATCTTAGCATCAGACGAGACTAGTATGGTTCAAACCAATGAGAAAATACCCAATTTTTCTACATCATCACGATAAGAATGAAGAAAATAAATAAGTAATTTGCAGAAATTAGTAATTTTGTACTTACCAAAGAAATGTGCAGAATGACATGTAAACATCTCAGCAAAAGAACAGTTCATATATCGTCTTTATAATAATATGACAATAATCAAATAATTCTACACGGTAAAAAACCATATTAAATGAAAAAATCACAACACACACATAAACAGCCGAATTTAGAAACATTTATTAACGATTGTATTGATGATGGTATCAAAACTATTCCTCGTTTTTATTATTAATTATTTAACATTTTATTTAATAATAAAATTTATTATAATATTAAGATAGATGATATATTTATTTGTTTTCGTAGGTGTATTCATCCGACAGCCAAAAATACAAATGTTCGATATACCTAGTATGTTCAAATCCTGGGCAAATCCTGAAAAAATAGTAGATTTTCTAATTTTTGCAAAAGCACGTTGTCTGTAAAAGTCGAATGTCCTGAATTCAAAATAGAAATAAAATTAATTTGTTACGTATTTTAATTTTTTCACCATGTATTTCTATCTCTTGATTCAATCTTATTCTTAGATTATGCCCAATTCACATACATTATTACCACTATGATGTTGGTGCGGCCTATAGAAAAAAAACCTAAGTACCTCATCTAAAATTTATATGTTAGAAATTATTAAAAACTATTTTTTCACTATTTGAAATTATCACTTTTTATGCATATAAGTTTTAAACGATTCATTTACAAGGTAAGAATTTTTAGAGGTAAAAAATGTTAAGGATTTATAAATAGAGAGTCTATAAGAATATTACGATTTCACAATACTTCATAAGGTTATATTCCAGCACAAGTAATGACGTGTTACGTAATATACGGTTAGTTTCTTTTCACTCATTATTAAGTTATATTTAGAAGCTTTTGATACCATAGAAATAATATTGTCTTTTTACGCACAAAATACACATGCCACATATACTTAACGCGAGTAGATTTTAATTTTTGACAGCTCAGAAATGATTCTACGATACGAAGAGCCACTGACAATCAATATTTACCTATGAAGCAGACATCTGTGGCAAGTTTCTATCTAAACCAGAGTATTGTCACAAGGACCATAAGAAAAAATATATAAAGTAAATCAACTGAACCTCGCAAGTCGTATTGACATGCGGAGATAAAAGAAAAAAAGAAATGTGAAAAAAAATCACATATATAAACAGTCACAATTAATTTTATTCCGATTAAATGTATATTTCAACGGATCTCACATAATGTTATAACATTGCTCAGATAATTAATTAGATAAATACTACATAAATGTGCGTAAATGACTAAGTATAACAAATCAGATACTATGAAATAATCTTTTATAAATATAGTAATAAAGTCTTAGCTAAAGGAGAGCTAAAAACCTTGAGTAATTTTATATATTTTTATATCGTTTAAAATATATACACACACATGTGTGGGGATACAATATATACATACTTATTAAAATTAGGAATTATTTTCAAAAAATTAATACACATATGTTAAAATTTTGTGTGTAATAATATTCTCTCGAACTTAATAAAATGGGATGTTATTTATTTAGACAAGTCTCACAGAGACGACGCTATTTATATGGAAAATGTGTTTGGATATCTTTATAGGGTGGCCCCAAACCTTTTCACTTATTTCAGCCGCCTTAAGTAATATAACGTTCACAATTCAACCGTAATCTTATCGAGATATTATACAATTTTTGAAAGTGGCAGCAATCTCAAAAATTGAAAATAACGTTTTGAATGCAGTCACTGACGATAAATAATTTAAAATGCACTGAATTCTAGATTTCATGAAGCTATCCTTTCCGAAATCATTTTTACTATAAGTTATAATTTTTTTTTTAAATCATTTTTACTATAAAACCTCGAATTCAGTATATTTTAAATTAGTAATCCTGGATGACTGCATTAAATTTTTTTGGATGTTGCTGTCTTTGCCCTTATACTTTTTATATGTCCTAAATCACTTTCTTTCATATAATTTAACGGATAATGCTAAGGACATAAATCGTTCTTTCCATTATATATATATATATAGATTTCGCAGCTGCTAACGATACCTCTATATTTTTAAGTGGATATTAATATTAATTAATAAATATCCCTCTGTTAACAAAATCAAGAAATTGTGTTCCCAGAACATACCTACACATAAGAATATTATTAGGAATTTTATTACTCTACTGGAATTTAATTACACTAATAACATAATTTTATTCCATTAATTTGAAGATAATCATGAGAATCTGTATAAAGTGGACGCCGATTTCATCAGTAATATTCAGGTTCACCATTCGAATGTATAAACTTTATCAATGCTTACCCAACTAGGTTGCGGATAACCGATGCAGTAAATAAATGACGTCATCAAAAATCGAGGTTCGCAATTAATTATTTTGACACGCTTATTCCTTGTACATATTCGATGCAAGAATTATTTTAGTAGTTGAATAAAAATAAACATTTTTATATCATTTCGATGATTCTTATGTATTATGTGTATATGTATCAAGCATTTAAATATTTTTTATCCAATAAATGCCTATTTATTGATAATGAAAAGATAAAAATTGAAATTTTGAGAAGTTTCGATACGCAAAAAAAAATTCATGGCATAATGGCTCAGAACATTACACATTGCCTTATAGCTGTAAAAACACACAATTTATTTGTCTGTTTTCTAATTGAAATATTTTTTAATACCGAGAGTAATTTATCAAACCGAAAATAATTTACCCAACTATCAAAAGAAATATATTTTTTTCAAAATTAATTGTCCTTTAAATCGGCGAAAAAGTCTCATAGAGGAGGCTTAGCAGATAGGGAGGGAGTAACCTAATAAATTATAATTTGAAATACGTTACCGATTCAGTGGGAAAAAATAAATCTCAATGAAATTGTGGATTCGAGATGTTTTGTCAGTTGAGAAATAAATCTCTAGAAAATTGAGTCCCATTACTTTCTTACATTGCATTTAGGTGCTTCAATTAGATCATGAATGACATATTATTAATTTTAATTTAGTTAAAAATCTTCTTCATTAACTACACTTTAATTTTTTGTTCATTATACAAAATCTTCATTCGCAACTCTCGATGTGCTCATTGTTCGGGTGCAACTGTTAACATTCCATTTCATAAGAGGTGAAGGTGAATAATTACATGATAAGAAATTTAAGAATAAATTAAGTACTATGTTTTAAACTACTTTATTGCTATATATTTGTCAACTAATTTCGGTTGGACTCAACCTTCTTCAGGGCAATTATAATATAGACTGAGTCAGTCTATATTATAATTGTCCTGAAGAAGGTTGAGTCCAACCGAAACTAGTTGACAAATATATAGCAATAAAGTGGTTTAAAACATAGTACTTAATTTATGCTTAAATTTTTTATAATGTCAAGCCACAAAGTGTTTTCTTGCCTTGAAAAGTTAATTACATGACATATAAAGAATTTAAAAAAAAATTAAAAGTGTATATTAAATGTGTTTTTAGGTTAATTTAAGTTACCTACCTAAAATTATTTATATTATGTTATTATTATTTACACATTGGTATACTGATACTCTTTTTTCTAATTCTCCTGACAATACGTGAGCTTAGTTTGACTGATAGGTATAAAACTTATATTATCCCTGTAAATATTGTTATACAATTCATTATATTTATAATTTCGCAATTATACTTTTTTATTCGTACATTAATTAGCCTGTCTTATTTATATGAAAACGTTTAATTTTTCCTATTTTTATTTTAGTATTAGCCTTACAGCTATAACCCATGGAAAATCACGGGACATAATAATTTCAGGATTTGAAGCTAAAAATACGTAAATAAAAACAATTTTTTATTTGTTTATTTGAATTTATACAAACTAATTTCATCGACTTCAAACAAAAAGCACAATTACAGCAGCAACTCTTAAATTATGAAATTTGTGGTGAATGTTTGCTGCTGATCATCCGAGTTGTTGTAATTTCAGAAAGTTAAGGGTGGGTGGATCGGCGAACAGACGGACGGACGTACACAGGATTTCAGGAGAGTTGATAAAATATCACACGATTGACAAAGAACCATGTAATAATAATTTAAATAAATTATTATTTGCCATATTATAAATAGTGCAGAGGTTTCTTTACTTTATTTAGTTTTGATAAAATTACGCTCTTAATTGATGTGTGATCAGTTGTACTGTATTTTTATCTTTACAATGTAAACATTATGGCTCTCTAAAGATGTTTCAATAGAGAGGTAGCATTTCATAAAAATATCTATTCTTGATTTTAGCTTGTGGCAACGTTTATTTATTTAGATAAATATAATATTTAAAATAAAATATTAAGTAATCTTTTGGGGGGTCCCATATCGGTAGGCTGATGATGATGAACCAACGGATCGTAATACTTGAGATTGGTAAAACGCAAAAAAAGAATACCGTGATCTGATGCGTTTCTATTATTCCTAGAATTGAAAAAGAGGAAACAGTTGGCGTGGCATTTGGGGCAATACTATGAGATGCGATTTGTTCATATTGAAGTAATATTTTAAAAATATTTTGGCTAATACCTTTTAAATTTCAGAAACTGAAGAAAGTGAATTTACGAAAAAAATATGTAGATCTCAAGACTTTTTATAAAAAACCAAATTTTCAGACAAGAAATAAGCATCGTTATTTATATTTTTTATCTTAGTTAAATTAAACATGAGTGATAAGATTTTATAAAAATTATTTGAACTAATTTTAATTTTAAAATCATCATAACTACATTCCATGTGGCTTCTACAACACAGCATTTTATATAAAATACACATCTAATTTCGGCATCATTTAAATTCTTTTAGCTTCTTAAAATCTTTTTATTTTTTATTTATTCTGCAATTTTGATCATTAATTTCAATGCAATGGATTTTTTAAAACACAACTTCGCTGGACAGACTAATTTATACATGATTTTATTGAGTTACACTTGTCTATAAGCGAGGAATCTTGTAATCAGTGTTAGACCAATTTCCTGAACAATAATAATCGGTCTGAAGTTTCGCAGAGAGATGTATTCCTGATGATTAATTATTCATTCATTTTACAAAATCATTTGAGTTATTCAAATTTTTATTTATTTAAAGTAAATTAAAAGTTTTTTATTTTTCGATCGGAAAATTACTACGTTTTTTTCAATATTATTTACGAAGGAGTTGATTTTAAATAAACATTCCTAGTATAGTCGGTATATTTATTTCAAATCAACACCTTATTTCAAAAAGTGCAAATAATTTATTTGAAATATGGAGTGATAATTATGTTATGTTTATCATTACTTCAAATATCAGAGACTGAATGATTAATATATGATTTAAAAATAAAGACTGACTTATTAAGGATTTAGTATCTTTTTTTCCCATGAAAACATCACCTTATATGGAATTTTCGGTATCGGCCGAAGCCGAAATTCGGTTTCGGTTTCGTCAGTAAAAGCTAGTTTCAGTCAGACAATAAAATATTTCCTTCAGCAAAATTGACAATTGCACTCCATGGTAAATCAACTTTCCCAAATCAAAATTATAATTTCACAATAAAATCCCCACCATAACGTAATTTGTCAATTAATATAGTATATACTTACTGATATATACAACCTGTGCTTTCTTGATGAAGTTGTATGTAGCAAATACAAGAACACAACAATCAATTTATTATTTATAAACATTTTCACTGGTTATCACAAACTGACAAATTGCTTAAATGCGATATCGTCGGATAGAGGGCACAAAACGCATTCATTTCACTATTATTATTACTACTATGTTTATTTATTTTGTACTTTCATGGAGTGTAAATTTATTAAAATGTTCATTTTAATACCGTAGGTCAAGTTATCGTAAGGAACGCACATTTGTCACACATTTAAGATCCATTTCGGGCAATATTGATAAAGTGGATTGCTTTAAAAAATAGAATAATATATATAATTAAAGAAATACTACATATAAGGTCGAAAAATTTACGTTAATATTACCAAGCTGCCGTGGCAAAATTGGAGAACGCGCCATTCCCGAATAGAGTGGAGTGGAGGTTGTGATGGTCGACATAGAGATAGATTTAATAAATTTAGAAAATCTTAAAATAATAATATTCAAAAAAGCCAAGTATGGACATCAAAAATATATTTCTTCTGGTTTGAATCGTTTAAAAGTAAAAGCCTGATATATTTCTTCTTAAGATTCTATGTATTACAAGAGGCTAACAAAATATTGAATATTCAGCTATACAAGTAATATTTCTTAGATCTTTATTATACCATAGATATAATTCTGTGTTAAATTAATATCGTTTGCCAATCCTAATAGACTCGACCTTGTGAGTAGGTGCGAACGAGCCTTTATTATTTATGAATCAGAACAGTAAGTCTCGCGTGTAGCGGGTGCTTAACTATTATTTTAACGAAACGGACCAATCACAGGCGCGCTTTGCCTTCGACGGGTTGAGCCGGAGGCGACCGTCCTGTTGACTGAATCCGGCCAATGGCGAGCGCCGGCGGTGAGGTCATCGCTCATAGGATGAGTCACTGCACTAGCGTGGATTTCGAAGATATGGTGCAATCGAGAGTATAAAAGGAGCGAACACGATATACTCTGCCCCCTTCAGTTCGAGACCAGACTTGCGAGCGGGAGCGCTGCCCAACAGACTACCGACGGAGCCCCGAGTTCCAGATCATCAGTTGCGAGCAAAGGAGCTGCCAGCTTGAGAGAAAGCGGGTCTTGCAGCGGCGAAGTATAGAGATTCCACCATCCCGCAGCACCAGAAGGAGGATTCCGCCACAAAGAGTAACAGATAAGGATCATATTCATATTATCTATTACGGTTAATTATTTTCACTATCGAAATGTATTTATTTTGGGAATATTTGAGTTCGGAATAATTATGTGTAATTAAATATCACGATTGCTTGTGTGATATTGGTTCAAATCGTACAAGAATTCCGTTCCAAACGGGTGTATTTTTATGCAAAGCGAATTTCATACCGTTTATGCTAAAATTTGAATACACGGATTTCTATATGAATTACTTAGTAGCATTATAATAATTACTGTATTGCATAAGTATTGCGCAATCCGGTCTTCAGTTAACTCTTTATGATTTGAGTACCTCGGTACATCTAGCTTAACAAGTAGCTTCAGAATGACGAGTAAAGGACAGAATGGGGAAGTCTAACTAAAGATTGGGGATATCTGGTTTGTGTTAGCCTAGCTGGCTGAGGGGTGGATGATTGCCGGCACTTGGGCGTGGAACCCGCACAAGCCCCTGCAGGGCCCCTTAAAGGCGGGGTCCTCCTTGTTGCTCGGGGTCGTCAATAAACCGACCACCTAACCTCATCTGGCGCAAACTACTTAAACCAACAAAAAGGTTCCCTTGTCTTTGGAAGGATTTCCATGCTTGAATGCTGTAAAACCTTGATAGAAAACGTTAACTTCTATTTCGTCCTCTGTAAGAAAGACAGGGCCAGAATAAATATAAAAATCATTCACTCATATGGAATAGCTGGGATATTATAAATATGTTACTAACACTCTAACATTTGTCCAAAGTAAATGTTGCAAGATGCAGAATCGTGGGACGCCGCTCTGAAAAGGCATAATGAGATTGCACAATAATTTGTAACATCGCTGACTATGCCCGCAAAGGAGGCTAATGTCGTCATCAATTCGTACCAAAAGAGTACATGATTCTTCAAACACCGGCCTAAAAGAAAGGCGCCTCAAGACAACACACATCATCAGAAACTCGTACCAAAAGAGTACGTACATCTCAATCATAAGCCTAAAAGAGAGGCGTCACAGGATCACATCTCGTAAAGAAGAGATAGAGTCTCGGGATGCAGTAAGTTCCGGAGGAACAAGGGGGGCCGTTTAGTCACTTAGGAAGTCGGCCACCGGGTTTAGGCGGGCGCGGGGCCTCTACCCCTCTCAGCAGAGATGCTGAGGGTTTAAAAAAATCAAAACTTAGCATTCAAAGAAACTATTATTTCATATAAACTCACGGGCTGTTGTAGAATCCTTTCGAACAAACCATCCCCGAGACCTTGTCTACTTATTAATAAAGAAGTTTCGCTTCAAAAATGTCGGATTTCGTAAATAGCAAATATATGTATTATTTTCTCACGCAATTAATATGAACAGGTTCATACACGTCTAAGACGACACCATTCAAGGTAAGAATTTGCTAATACAAAGTGTTTATGATTATTAATTTCAATGTTATTTAATGTGTGAATTTTTCCCTTGGCGCCGTTCGAACGATTTTACTGGTTTGCCTCCAATCGAAAATGTTTTATTTCTAATACACGAATTCTTTCTAGTGAACGTATTTTATTGTAACATAAATGTATAGATTATTAGGTTCGTTAGATGTTTTTATTACGTAATATTATGCAATTGTTTCCACACTGCTCCTATAAAAGAATTTGAAGTTATTACGATACACAACGGGGTCCTTCATCCATTAGACGAATCATGTGCCAATTCAACGACGTATTACGAATAGTATATATTGTATTTATCGAGATTTAGTCGCATTTATTATTTCTAGTGAGGTTTTTAGTATTGGTTCCAGGCGCCATTATGAGGCGGAAATAGTTCATATTCATAGCCCGACTGCAATAGGTATTTTTGTCGCGTAAGAGGTAGCACTTTTAGAAATATAACTATGTTTTATGTTTAGTCCCTGACGGACAGGATGGTATAGCTGTGGCTATTTAGGTAATATACTTAGTAAATGCAAAGTACTATCAATATAGTATGCGAACCCAAGATGTTAGTTAATAATTCATATTTTTAGTTAATTTACCGTATAAAGTATTTCTGATAGTATAGAACATTATTTCATATGAAATGTTGAATTTTAGTAGTAGTAAAATATTCTGTATAGAATATTTAATTTTAACAGCTGTATCGCTACATCATATGGTTGAAGTCGACCGGTTGCATCCTGCCGCTCGATCGAGCGCGCTCACATATAAGAATAATGAAATATTTGATAATCCAATATATTGTATTTTGAACGCGACGGTTTGCTACTTACTAACCTTCATTATTTAGTAGGACCCACATTAGGGTCATCTTACATCGTTAGCCGTGAAAAGAATATGATTTACATTGATTTGCAATGGAATGATTTGTATTATAGATTTGCTTCGCCTTATATATTCAACACACACCCCATGGGATGTCTAACTCTGGTGCCGGACCAGGAGCTATACTAAATTATTATTTTTCAAGACCCGATGCCCTACTATCTAACTGGATCATCACAGTGGTTGGCCGCAACCAGGAGATCGAAATGAAATAATATATAATAGTAAATTCAACTCGCGTCAACTATTTTACGACTGTATAATATGTTTTCATATAATAGAAAACATCTCTAGAAAATACCGTCATATGATTAGGACCCTACTATCTACCTGGGTCATCACAGTGGTGCCGGTGACCAGACAGGAGCGTATTCGTTGGACTCATTTGCATGGTAAAAAAAAAAAAAAAAATCATTTTGGTTTAGTTAATATTATAAATGAAAGAAAATATTTGATTATAAAAGCGGTTTTATTTAAACAATTGCGGACCACGGTCCGTGACATCAAAGAAAAAAGGATTAAGCATTTATGTGAACCACGTACTGAGATTTGTAGACAAACGTGATACTAGGTATTAGAAATTTCTTTAGGTTGTTTGTCATATAGATAGTTGGCATTTTTATTATTTAATATTTTTTGAACGAAAATTATTGTAGTAATTTTGGTCCTTGTGATATATTAGTTCGATTTTGGAATGCCTGTTTCTTTGTAAAAGTATTGCTCCATTTTATAGAATATGTGATTTATGTCATATCTCATTCATTTTATGTGGTTTGAATTCAAACGATTCACATTTGAAAAATATTTTTAATAATTGTATGAAGAGAATATATTTGAATGCGATCTCACAAGTATGCCACCGTCACAATCTAAAAAAGACCATCGGGATTTGCGGATCGCAGTATAACAAATATGTAGTTAAGATTCAAACGATTCACGTTTGAAAGGTTTTAATTATTGCATTTGTTTTCTCGCAAGTATGCCACTGTCACGGCCTAGGCCGTCGGGATTTGCGAATCGCAGTATAACAAATATGTAGTTGAGATTCAAACGAATCACATTTGAAAGGTTTTAATTATTGCGTTTGTGTTTGTGTTTCGCAAATATACCACCGAACACGGCCAAAGCCGCCGGGTTTGCGAGCGCTGCGTGTTAGAAAAACCGGCGACGGTTTCCCTATATAACGCGAGCGGACACGTTTCGGCACAAGCGTGGAAGATGCGGCAGAGACCCGAGACGTTTGAGGGTTTAAGGTTTAACAAGTTCGACCTTCGCGCTCGGGCTAGTACGAAAAGACAGTTAGCTACGCCGAACGGATTCGCACGGCGCCCGAAATGCAAAAATATACACCTGTATTACGGGCAGATCACCGCGACAGATTTCAGCGCGCGCCACGGAGGGTTTATGATAGCTTAAAATTCGGTTTTAATTTAATTTCTTATATTAATATAAACTAATAATTAACCAACGCTAGATAAAATCTGTTCAGTGGCAAATATTTTCGCTTGCGAGTTATGCAATAGTAATTGATAATAATAGCAGAAAAATATAAAAGTAAAAATAAATATAAAAACCGGATAACAATTTAGTAGAAAATATAAACACGAGAATATATGAATCTAAAAGAAAAGAACATTTGATATATATTTTATTTTATAAAAAAAATTATAAATCCGATGTTTTATAATATTTACTTTTCTCTTTCGGTTATGTACTTTTATGATACAAATGCGAAAAATATTTTAATAATTATCCGTCTGGTTTCATAATTAAAAATTAATATAAATTAATTTTAATTAAATTAAGGTTAATGTAAATTAAATAAATCCACACTTGTTATATATTTGTCTTATGGATATTAAAAAGGGTTTCTATATTTGAAAAAAAAAAAGATCTTTAAATTCAGCTAAATTTTTACAGATAATAATTACACAAAAAATTAATTGATTATAGTATTCTTACAAATCTACTTATATTATTTGATAACTTTCACGTGCATGTTTCGGAGATACCTTTTTATCGTCAAGGTGTTATATACAAATTGTCCTAAAAAAATAAAAATGTCAATCTACAATGTTGCTGAATTAATTGAAAAAAAAAAAATTTCCTTCATTGATTTATTATGGTCCTTAATTATTTTAATTATCTAAATGTGTTCTAAATTGTTATACACAGTTATATACGGTTCTGGTTATTCAAACTAATTATAATTTCTTTGTTGTATGCAGGATTGATAGACTTGTTCGTAATATAAACACAGACGCGTATTGTTGCACGAAATAATTATTTGAGTTTCTTGTTTTGATCTAAAATTATTTTGATTTGAATTACAAGAATAAAATTACTTCCATTTTTATTTACAAGACGGCCTGGCATATGAATTAAAATGGTCATACTACCGCCATCTAGCGGAAATCAGAGAAAGTTTTGAGCCTTCGCTAGTATTAGTCTATAGGAAGCGGTAATAGAGAGCGCATATATATATATTCTCTTAGTAACGAATAATTAAAAATTGGACTTCTTTGTTCTTTTTATATATATTCCTTTGTTTCGCTTCATTGCAACGTTAATTGAAATTGTTTTATCTTCATTAATATATATTATATTATAATATACGTTGATATAGGTATTTATAGGCAGAGTAGAAATAAACAACAGCTTATTTGACTACAGAGATGAGATATGGTAGAAGGACAGTTGGCTTCTTTAATGATCATAAGGTTCACATACAGGGTTGATAATTGTTAAATGTTTACATCTCACTACTTCAAATTTCGTACGTATCTATAGTGGGGTTGTTTTGGTTTTGGGCGCAATCTTCTTGGAAATAATACAAAAGTAAATCCGGAATTAACGATATGTGAGTTTCTTCAAGTTTTGAGAAGTCGTAACGCTATGATTGATTAAGCATTTATTGTTTTTACTATACATTGGGTGTATGTAGAAATCCTGTTGAATAGTGATAAAATAAAATAAAAAAGCAATTTTTCAGGAGAGCTTTTGAATTCTTCTGGAACATTTTGAAAAAAAAATTTTGAAAATAGATTTTACCGGGAGGACTTTGAAAAAAACCTTTTTATATAGTAATAGCATCATCATTAGATTCATCCACCTTCATGCGTCGTCGTGACCATTACTTTTAGATTAGGGTAGGAAGATTAGTCGTTTGGATCTTGAATAGATTCCAGTCGTATAGCAAGCCGAATTATACGTTAGGAATTCTTGATTCAGTTACACACATACATCTTCTGTGGATATCAGTGTTGGTGATGACTACTACAGCTAGTACAGATATTAGGGTTCACCTCTTCTGATTTGTAACAGTGTACTTCGTTAAACATGTTCGCGTTGTTAAAGGAACACTTTAAAATTTTATAATGTTATGTTACATATAAGTATGGGGATGATGAATACGGAACATATTAATAAAGTTGTTTTAGGTTTTCAATAAGTTTTGGGAGGAACGATATTACAGTTATACGGAGGAGTCGCGCCTGATTATTTGACAAACGCTTAACAATTTGGGGGAAGACAGGTTAGTAAGGAATAGTTATGGGAAACTTTTCTTGACATCTGGATGCACTTCTTCTACAAACATGCGTCGTCTTTAGATATCACTCTTGAGGGTTGGCTGGAAAGTTAGTTGAGACGGATAATAGTTATATATACTTTTACGTTCTACAATTATCGAAGGGTTTGTTCCTTTCCTTTTCTTCCTCTTCTTCTTCTTCGTCTTCTTCTTATTCGTATATGCTAACGGTTATATATATATTTTCTTTCCCCTTTTTTTTGTTATATTGACTTCAACAGCGTCTTCTTCTTCTTCGGTACGAAGGTTTTTTTTTATTGGTTATGTTCACTCTAGTCTTCTTCTTCTTTGAATACATACCGTTTATGCTTTACTTTTCAAATACCTTCTCTTCTATAAATAGCAATTATTACAATACTTTGCAACTACTTTTTCGTCTTATGGTATATCTTTCGACTGCTTCTCTACTTTCTTCTTCTTCTTCTTTTTCTATTACTACATTCATTTCGTCTTCTTCCATTTATCTTATACTTTTCGACTATTTTTCTACGTCTTTTCTTCGTCTTCTCTTCTTCTTTACCTTTTCTTCTTCTTCTTCTTTTCCTTTTACTACATTATTTTCTTCTTCTTCTTCTTTTCTTCTTCTTTCTTCTCTCTTCTTTCTTCTTCTTCTTTTTCCTATTCTCTTATTTCTTCTTTACTATTCGCTTCTCCACTTTCTTCTTCTTCTTTTTTTCCTATAACTACATTCATTTCGTCTTCTTCCGTTTATCTTATACTTATCAACTGTTTTACTTCGTCTTCTCTTCATCTTCTTCTTCTTCTTTCCTATAACTACATTCATGACTTCTTCTTCCGTTTATCTTATAATTTTCGAATGTTTTTCTACGTCTTTTCTTCGTCTTCTTTTGTTCTTTACTTACTGCTACATTCGCGTCTTCTTCTTATTTTTCTTTCAACTTCTTCTTCTTCGTCTTTATCTACTACTACACTCGGTTGTGACTTTTCTTCTTTATCTTATGCCTTTCGGTGGATTCATTTTCTTCTTCTGCTGTCGTCATCCACTACTTTTATGGCTTTTTCTTCCTCTTCTTCATCATATTGCACCAACAATAAATTATGGCAGTCATTACAGAATACGTGGAATATTGAGGACAATTGGCTGTTTCTACATAAGAGGACATGTATTGCGCATATGAATAGGGTTCATAGCTCAGATGGGGTACAAGAGTTAATTTTGTCGCGGTTTGCAATCATAGTAGGAATATGCGGTTGACTATTCACTCGGTTAAAACAGGACGAAACGAGTTAGAAATAGAAGAGTGTGTATAGTTTGGGGGAAGGGTTTGCTCTTTATATTAGGAAGCTGGTTGTTAAGTTTATATGAATAGATTGTACATTAATTCGTAGGTTAACATAATTCTGGAACTTCAGATTTATCGTAGCTCGCATTTCATAGGAGAAATATACAGTTAATATTTACTCGGTTGAGTTGGTTTGTATAGCTTGAAGGGGATGTGGGGAGTGTTAGTGGGAGTATATTCTGGGGGAAGGGAGGTATATGCTGGGGAAAGTAGTATAGAGTTGCGAGGTGGTGAACACTAGGAGTGCACCATTGTAAGGGAAGCAAGGAGGATAACAAAGTGGGGGAAGGGGCGTTCCTTTTAAGTGTTGATAACAGGATGGAGCTTGAGTGGTTAGCAGACACAATGATGAGATTACTGAGGCATTCAATCGATTATGAAGAATCGAACCTTTTCAGTCAATTGAATAAATTAGATACAGTCCCTTTTGCTTTCAAATCTTATATTTATATTAGTTGTACACTTTTCATTTGAATGACAGGCAGATGGTTTACAGTAGCTTTAAATACGCAAAAAGGATTCCATTGAAAAGGAATTCTACCCTAATAGAAATATAGTACGCGGGGAAAGGAAAGAACAACGATTTATTTTAAAAGAAAATTTTAGAAACTCTTGATAAGTATCACGAAATATACTATCCTATTGGGTTATTTAGCAGATAGGCTTGGTCTGATAGATCATTCCTCTCTCTAAATAAGGGGGAAGCTGTGATGGTCGACATAGAGATAGATTTAATAAATTTAGAAAATCTTAAAATAATAATATTCAAAAAAGCCAAGTATGGACATCAAAAATATATTTCTTCTGGTTTGAATCGTTTAAAAGTAAAAGCCTGATATATTTCTTCTCAAGATTCCATGTATTACAAGAGGCTAACAAAATATTGAATGTTCAGCTATACAAGTAATATTTCTTAGGATCTTTATTATACCATAGATATAATTCTGTGTTAAATTAATATCGTTTGCCAATCCTAATAGACTCGACCTTGTGAGTAGGTGCGAACGAGCCTTTATTATTTATGAATCGGAACAGCAAGTCTCGCGTGTAGCGAGTGCTTTACTCTTATTTTAACGAACGGACCAATCACAGGCACGCGTTACCTTTCGACGGGTTGAGCCGGAGGCGACCGTCCTGTTGACTGAATCCGGCCAATGGCGAGCGCCGGCGGTGAGGTCATCGCTCATAGGATGAGTCGCTGCGCTAGCGTGGATTTCGAAGATATGGTGCGGTCGAGAGTGTAAAAGGAGCGAACTCGATGTACTCAGCCCCCTTCAGTTCGAGACCAGACTTGCGAGCGGGAGCGCTGCCCAACAGACTACCGACGGAGCCCCGAGTTCCAGATCATCAGTTGCGAGCAAAGGAGCTGCCAGCTTGAGAGAAAGCGGGTCTTGCAGCGGCGAAGTATAGAGATTCCACCATCCCGCAGCACCAGAAGGAGGATTCCGCCACAAAGAGTAACAGATAAGGATCATATTCATATTATCTATTACGGTTAATTATTTTCACTATCGAAATGTATTTATTTTGGGAATATTTGAGTTCGGAATAATTATGTGTAATTAAATATCACGATTGCTTGTGTGATATTGGTTCAAATCGTACGAGAATTCCTTCCAAACGGATGTATTTTTATGCAAAGCGAATTTCATACCGTTTATGCTGAAAATTGAATACACGGAGTTCTATATGAATTACTTAGTAGCATTATAATAATTACTGTATTGCGTAGGTATTGCGCAATCATTACACTCGGTCTACAACTAACTCTTTATGAATCGAGTACCTCGGTATATTCAGCTTAATAAGTGGCTTCAGAATGACGAGTAAAGGACAGAATGGGGTGATCTAACTAAAGATTGGGGATATCTGGTTTATGTTAGCCTAGCTGGCTGAGGGGTGGATGATTGCCGGCACTTGGGCGTGGAACCCGCACAAGCCCCTGCAGGGCCCCTTAAAGGCGGGGTCCTCCTTGTTGCTCGGGGTCGTCAATAAACCGACCACCTAACCTCATCTGGCGCAAACTACTTAAACCAACAAAAAGGGTTCCCTATGTCTTTGGAAGGATTTCCATGCTTGAATGCTGTAAAACCTTGATAGAAAACGTTAACTTCTATTTCGTCCTCTGTAAGAAAGACAGGGCCAGAATAAATATAAAAATCATTCACTCATATGGAATAGCTGGGATATTATAAATATGTTACTAACACTCTAACATTTGTCCAAAGTAAATGTTGCAAGATGCAGAATCGTGGGACGCCGCTCTGAAAAGGCATAATGAGATTGCACAATAATTTGTAACATCGCTGACTATGCCCGCAAAGGAGGCTAATGTCGTCATCAATTCGTACCAAAAGAGTACATGATTCTTCAAACACCGGCCTAAAAGAAAGGCGCCTCAAGACAACACACATCATCAGAAACTCGTACCAAAAGAGTACGTACATCTCAATCATAAGCCTAAAAGAGAGGCGTCACAGGATCACATCTCGTAAAGAAGAGATAGAGTCTCGGGATGCAGTAAGTTCCGGAGGAACAAGGGGGGCCGTTTAGTCACTTAGGAAGTCGGCCACCGGGTTTAGGCGGGCGCGGAGCCTCTACCCCTCTCAGCAGAGATGCTGAGGGTTTAAAAAACCAAAATTTAGCATTCAAAGAAACTATTATTTCATATAAACTCACGGGCTGTTGTAGAATCCTTTCGAACAAACCATCCCCGAGACCTTATCTACTTATTTATAAAGAAGTTTCGCTTCAAAAATGTCGTATTTCGTAAATAGCAAATATATGTATTATTTTCTCACGCAATTAATATGAACAGGTTCATGCACGTCTAGGACGAAACCATTCAAGGTAAGAATTTGCTAATACAAAGTGTTTATAATTATTAATTTCAGTGTTATTTAATATGTGTGAATTTTTCCCTTTGCGCCGTTCGAACGATTTTACTGGTTTGTCTCAAATCGAAAATGTTTTATTTCTAATACACGAATTCTTCTGGTGAACGTATTTTATTGTAACATAAATGTATAGATTATTAGGTTCGTTAGATGTTTTTATTACGTAATATTATGCAATTGTTTCCACACTGCTCCTATAAAAGAATTTGAAGTTATTACGATACACAACGGGGTCCTTCATCCATTAGACGATTCATGTGCCAATTCAACGACGTATTACGAATAGTATATATTGTATTTATCGAGATTTAGTCGCATTTATTATTTCTAGTGAGGTTTTTAGTATTGGTTCCAGGCGCCATTATGAGGCGGAAATAGTTCATATTCATAGCCGACTGCAATAGGTATTTTTGCCGCGTAAGAGGTAGCACTTTTAGGAATATAACTGTGTTTTATGTTTCGTCCCTGACGGACAGGATGGTATAGCTGTGGCTATTTAGGTAATATACTTAGTAAATGCAAAGGGCAGTAGGTATTGTCAATTTCGTCTGTGAACCCAAGATGTTAGAAATATTTTAGTTAATATTTTTAGTTAATTTTGCATTCAAAAGCGAAATTTTCACAGAATAATTATTTCCAGTTAATAATATATATTTTAGTTAAATGTATAGCTAGCACAGGCAGAGTATTAATATTGTATAGAATACAATATTTATAATATTTCAAGAAGGTATAATATTTTATTCCGCGATCCTTTTATAGTTACAGCGTATCTGTCGACCTCAGCCGTTGCCACCCGCGCCATACAACTATTTTCGCTAACATCATACGGCAAATGACTTTATTCATTGCAATGAAATTTAATATTATTTAATTATTTACAGTTAATACGTATTTTTAGTTAATTTATCGTATAGAACAATTTCTGATAGTATAGAACATTATTTCATATGAAAAGTTGAATTTTAGTAGTAGTAATATTTCTGTATTGAATATTTAATTTTTAACAACTGTATCGCTACATCATATGGTTGAAGTCGACCGGTTGCAACCTGTCGCTCAATCGCGCGCGCTCACATATAAGAATAATGAAATATTTAATAATCCAATATATTGTATTTTGAACGCGACGTTTTGCTACTTACTAACCTTCATTATTTAGTAGGACCCACATTAGGGTCATCTTACATCGTTAGCCGTGAAAAGAATATGATTTACATTGATTTGCAATGGAATGATTTGTATTATAGATTTGCTTCGCCTTATATATTCAACACACACCATCATAGGATGTCTAACTCTGGTTCCGGACCAGGAACTATACTAAATTATTATTAAATGTATCAAGGCCCGATGCCCTACTATCTACCTGGATCATCACAGTGCTTACCGTGACCAGGAGAACGATTTATATTGAAATACAATAAAATGCTTTATAATATTAATTGAACATCATTTCGACATTAAATACAGTCTGCTCGATTTGATTAGGATACCCTCTATCTACCTGGGTCATTACAGTGGTGCCGGTGACCAGACAGGAGCGTATTCGTTGGACTCATTTGCATAGTAATAAAATCATTTTGGTTTAGTTAATATTATAAATGAAAGAAAATATTTGATTATAAAAGCGGTTTTATTTAAACAATTGCGGACCACGGTCCGTGACATCAAAGAAAAAAGATTGAGCATTTATGTGAACCACGTACTGAGATTTGTAGACAAACGTGATACTAGGTATTAGAAATTTCTTTAGGTTGTTTGTCATATAGATAGTTGGCATTTTTATTATTTAATATTTTGTGAACGAAAATTATTGTAGTAATTTTGGTCCTTGTGATATATTAGTTCGATTTTGGAATGCCTGTTTCTTTGTAAAAGTATTGCTACATTTTATAGAATATGTGATTTATTTCATATCTCATTCATTTTATGTGGTTTGAATTCAAACGATTCACATTTGAAAAATATTTTTAATAATTGTATGAAGAGAATATATTTGAATGCGATCTCACAAGTAAGCCACCGTCACAATCTAAAAAAGACCATCGGGATTTGCGGATCGCAGTATAACAAATATGTAGTTAAGATTCAAACGATTCACGTTTGAAAGGTTTTAATTATTGCATTTGTTTTCTCGCAAGTATGCCACTGTCACGGCCTAGGCCGTCGGGATTTGCGAATCGCAGTATAACAAATATGTAGTTGAGATTCAAACGAATCACATTTGAAAGGTTTTAATTATTGCGTTTGTGTTTGTGTTTCGCAAATATACCACCGAACACGGCCAAAGCCGCCGGGTTTGCGAGCGCTGCGTGTTGGAAACACCGGCGACGGTTTCCCTATATAACGCGAGCGGACACGTTTCGGCACAAGCGTGGAAGATGCGGCAGAGACCCGAGACGTTTGAGGGTTTAAGGTTTGGCAAGTTCGACCTTCGCGCTCGGGCTAGTACGAGGGGACAGTTGGCTACGCCGAGCGGATTCGCACGGCGCCCGAAGTGCAAAAGTATACACCTGTATTGCGGGCGGATCACCGCGACAGATTTCAGCGCGCGCCACGGAGGGTTTATGATAGCTTAAAATTCGGTTTTAATTTAATTTCTTATATTAATATAAACTAATAAGTAACCCACGCTAGATAAAATCTGTTCAGTGGCAAATATTTTCGCTTACGAGTTATGCAATAGTAATTAATAATAATAGCAGAAAAATATAAAAGTAAAAATAAATATAAAAACCGGATAACAATTTAGTAGAAAATATAAACACGAGAATATATGAATCTAAAAGAAAAGAAGATATAAAAACGAAAACTTTTAGTATACGGGTACACGTGATTTTGCCATGTGAACATTTGATATATATTTTATTTTATAAAAAAAAATTATAAATCCGATGTTTTATAATATTTACTTTTCTCTTTCGGTTATGTACTTTTATGATACAAATGCAAAAAATATTTTAATAATTATCCGTCTGGTTTCATAATTAAAAATTAATATAAATTAATTTTAATTAAATTGAGGTTAATGTAAATTAAATAAATCCACACTTGTTATATATTTGTCTTATGGATATTAAAAAGGGTTTCTATATTTGAAAAAAAAAGATCTTTAAATTCAGCTA
>JADDOH010008019.1:5000-74784 GCA_016648135.1 Agrypnia vestita | reverse complement strand
AGTTTCTGATGATGTGTGTTGTCTTGAGGCGCCTTTCTTTTAGGCCGGTGTTTGAAGAATCATGTAATCTTTTGGTACGAATTGATGACGACATTAGCCTCCTTTGCGGGCATAGTCAGCGATGTTACAAATTATTGTGCAATCTCATTATGCCTTTTCAGAGCGGCGTCCCACGATTCTGCATCTTGCAACATTTACTTTGGACAAATGTTAGAGTGTTAGTAACATATTTATAATATCCCAGCTATTCCATATGAGTGAATGATTTTATATTTATTCTGGCCCTGTCTTTCTTACAGAGGACGAAATAGAAGTTAACGTTTTCTATCAAGGTTTTACAGCATTCAAGCATGGAAATCCTTCCAAAGACAAAGGGAACCTTTTGTGGGTTATATGGCCCTGCGCCTAGTGAGGAAAGAGGTCGGTTTATTGACGACCCCGAGCAACAAGGAGGGCCCCGCCTTTAAGGGACCCTGCAGGGGCTTGTGCGGGTTCCACGCCCAAGTGCCGGCAAGCATCTACGCCCCAACCAGCTAGGCCATCACAAACCAGATATCCCCAATCTTTAGTTAGATCTCCCCATTCTGTCCTTTACTCGTCGTTCTGAAGCTACTTGTTAAGCTAGATGTACCGAGGTACTCAAATCATAAAGAGTTAACTGAAGACCGGATTGCGCAATACTTATTCAATACAGTAATTATTATAATGCTACTAAGTAATTCATATAGAAATCCGTGTATTCAAATTTTAGCATAAACGGTATGAAATTCGCTTTGTATAAAAATACATCCGTTTGGAACGGAATTCTCGTACGATTTGAACCAATATCACACAAGCAATCGTGATATTTAATTACACATAATTATTCCGAACTCAAATATTCCCAAAATAAATACATTTCGATAGTGAAAATAATTAACTGTAATAGATAATATAAATGTGTTCCTTAGCTGTTACACAGTGGCGGTATGATCCTCTCTGGTACTGATGAATGGTAGATTCCTCCATACGTCCGGGCAGCAACTCCGTCCGCAAATGCTGTTCTGGAACTCAGGGCTCCGTCGGTAGTCTGTCGGGCAGCGCTCCCCCTCGCAAGTCTGGTCTCGAACTGAAGAGGTTGAGTTTATCGTGTTCGCTCCTTTTATAGTAACGATTGCACCATATCTCCGAAATCCACGCTAGTGCAGTGACTCATCCTATGCGCGATGACTTCACCGGCGGCGCTCGCCATTGGCCGGATTCAGTCATCGGAACGGTCGCCTCCGGCTCAACCCGTCGAAGGCAAAGCGCGCCCGTGATTGGTCCGTTTCGTTAAAATAATAGTTAAGCACCCGCTACACGCGAGACTTACTGTTCTGATTCATAAATAATAAAGGCTCGTTCGCACCTACTCACAAGGTCGAGTCTATTAGGATTGGCAAACGATATTAATTTGATCACAGAATTATATCTATGGTATAATAAAGATCTAAGAAATATTACTTGTATAGCTGAATATTCAATATTTTGTTAGCCTCTTGTAATACATAGAATCTTAAGAAGAAATATATCAGGCTTTTACTTTTAAACGATTCCAAACAGAAGAAATATATTTTTGATTTCCATACTTGACTTTTTTGAATATTATTATTTTAAGATTTTCTAAATTTATTAAATCTATCTCTATGTCGACCATCACAAAGTAACGTTTAAGTTTTGATGTTATTATCATTCGAATATGGCCTTAAGTCACAAGATTGCAAGATTTAATGCGAGGAAGACCAAAAAGTTGGAAATGATACCTATTATATTTTTAAAATACACACTTTTATAAATAATAGTTTTATATAAGTCACAGTATTAAAAGTGATCAAAGTGCTTTTTCTCGAACCTAATAATCGCTTGCGCAATCTTACTTTTAATATATCATTCTTTCTTCATGAAAAAAAAAGAAATTACCCCACGCTTTTGATTTAATTGATATACGCGTGTTATGTGATCGCTCTGAGTATTCTAATTTTTTATAAAAGCGTGGTTCTTTAAATATATTATTATTTAACTCTAATTAAAAATCTCGAATTATTGTGGTAAGAACTGACGATAAAATGTAAACTATCATTCATAAGTTTGTAAATATTTGTACAGAAGTCTTACCATAAATAAGAAAAATAAATATACATTATTTCATTAGGGAAATACATTATTATACGTTAGGGAAAACGTTCTCCAGTTTACGAATTCCAGACCAACAAAATTCAGGCACTAAATTTCAGGAATCGGGAAATCAAACACGGATCACTATTTTAAACGTTTCCGCTTGAAGCAGCGCAGGTAGTCGGTACACCACCGCCAATATTGGAAAAGATATGAAAAAACGCCAAATTGCTGTAGCAGTCGTAAAGCGAACAGGTTTCATCTAGCTTTATGGTTGCAGCTTTCTATATAAAAAAAATGAAAAGGGAAGATCGCGCTTTGGCTCTCCCCGCGTAAATAAAAAAGGAAGGCCGAAGTTTCCCTCCCTTTTTTCCCGCCGTTAAAACAGGAAGGACCACGACCAACAAGAGAGGAATGAATAGACGGAGAAAACTTTCTGATTATAAGCAGTAATTGGAAAATATTCTTCGTCTTTTTGGAAACTGCGGAAGATCTTAGAAATACGCGGACATTAGTTACCCCTCTGTCTATAAAATTTACTATTATGGTGTAACTATAGATATACAAGTTTGTAATTTATTTTGGATCTAAAATCGTATTATTTGGGCTACATGAAGCTGAATAAATCACTTTTTTTCTCCCAGGTAAGCTAATTTTAAAATTTTCCTGAAAAAAAAACCGTTTTCGGTATATACCCATTTATTTTCCGTGCCATCGAATATTTTCGCGTACCGTTAAATACAGATGTGTATATAAATTTATTGTTTTAAATTAAGAATTGCCTATTAACTTGTTGATATAGTGAACATGTGATTGGTGGTTCTACTCCCATTCTAGGACACCTAGAAGATAGTTTTAATTTCATAGCACGAGCTATAGTTTTATTTGAAAATATAAAAAAAAGAATATTGATGAGACACGAATTCCGTGTTTGCATTTCTAATTATTTACTTCAGGTAATTTACTGTATGTAATGTTTTGTTAATTAAATTATTGTCATTGTTATAACATTTTATATTGAAGTTAGTTATTATCTATAACTGATTATGAGAAGGATCTCTCGAAACTAAAGTACAATTAAAAACTCATATTGTGTATGTATAACAAAGTTAAAGAATAGCATATTTAAGCAAATATTCTGTTAACTTTGGGTGAAATATCAAGCGACACCAAATTTAAAAAAATATATTTCTGACTTTTATTTTGTTAAAAGTTAGACTTTCATGATAATAATTTGTATAGAATACTGAAAATTAATTTAATTTGTTTCAAGTGAATTTTTTCTTTCAAAAGTCAATAGTTGTTTTTTAACCACCAGATTACCAGGCGAGCGTCATAACCAACAAGTTTATTTTACCATACTTCAACGTTTTGCAGATTGACTAAAAAATAGGTCAGAAAATTACACTGTTATCTTATATTAGCATATTGAGATAATTAACAAGATAAATATATTTATACAGTGACATTTATATGAAATAAAAATTTCATATACATATTTTATCTGTACCTCCACCAGTATTATTAATCTAAATCCCAGATTTATTGCATTTTTTTTTTAGAACATTAAGTTACACTGTTATATACAAATATACGAATTAATTTATTTGTATTTCTCAAAATATTTTAAAATTGTTAATATGTCCTATTTTTGAAAAGATTGTTTATGGCACATGAGCTTAATAACGTAGACAAAAAATAATCAAATTGGCGTCAGATTGATTCTTTCACTTTCATGATAGGTTTCATTGAAAAATGTAGTGTTTAGTGTACTTTGGGAATACGGAGTTGGTTTAATGAAAAAACAGGCGGTGTTAAATACTGTTCTGTTTTATTGCACAATACGTGTCGTGAACTGACACTAGCTACCGTGACCCGCGACCTTGATATTCTTATTTAGACGATAAGAAGAAGCGAGCACGCCCACGCGTTCCACTGACTGACCGCGTGACCCCCCTGGGTCAGGGTGTTAAGGATTAATAATAGCGAAGGGAAAAACTACATTTCAAAATGAAGACTACAACACACACGTTCACCAGTTTGAAGACTACAATGTGTACACTACAATTGTAGTAAAAACTACATGAAGTGAAGTAATTGTAGTACTACGAAATGAAGTGAAGTAAATGAAGTGAAGTAATGAAGTCATTGTAATATTAATGAAGTGAAGTAATGAAATGAAGAAATGAAGTAATTGTACTATAAAATTCAAAATTGTAGTACTTGTGAAGTAAATTTTTTTTTTCCAAATAAACATTTGGCGACCTAAAAAAAAAAGGTCGATTCCGTTTTCAAACCATGGGGGGGGGGTTATTACGGTTTCCAGAGATTTCTTCGTTTAGCTAGATCATCAACAAAAAATTTTCAAACCATGGGGGGAAGGGTGTTGTTACAGTTTTCAGAGATTTCACGTAAAAAATGTACTATTTAAAATATGTTTCTCATACTTTCGATAACTTTGAAGTGTTTGTAGTTTGTAGTATGCACTACACTTCAAAACGTGTGAAGTGTGCACTTCAATGTAATGTAGTACTACATTGTAATAGTGAGTACAGAGCGGACCCATCACTAGTTAATAGTACTAAAAATACTAAATAGAATAATATAAACAAAATACAAATATTTAAGTACCTGGTATCGTTGATTCATTTGGACTCGACAACAAAGCTTACCTGCACTTTTAGTAAACTATAAGTGCCAAACGTACAGCACTCGCAGCAGCACGTGACGTAATGAATATGCCGCGCGGTTAGGAGAAATTAAACTTTTGTTTCTATCGAGTCGAAATGGATCCATGGCTCAGGTGAAGAGTTAAAATAACTTTTTTGGTTCAGAATTCAGAAACAATTATTTATTAAGATATCATTTTATTTAATCACAAAGTCAACACATAAAAAATATTAAAAATAATATTATAAAACCTATCCACAATTACAGATATTTTAATTATATTCAAACTTTACAATGAACAATATTCATTATAATTTTATAGAGACTCATAACGGCAAATCATTAATTTTACTGGAAAAGTGCGAAATGAATTGTAAAGCCAGACTACTCATGTAAATCGGATGTTCAGTCCGGATGTTTTTGAAGTCGTTTTCACTCATTGTTGGTTATAATACAGTGTTAGTGAACAGAAATGTACTTTTTGTATTTAACAATTTTTTTTTAATTTTTTTAAAGAAGTAGAGATGCGAACAAGGAATACGTGTCACATAAATATTCTTACTATTTTCAAACTAAGCTAAACGCTTGTACTATGAAAATAGGACTTACTTGCTAGTCTGGAGTAATGTTCGAACCCGCGACCTTTGGATTACGAGGTGAGTGTCCTAACCACAAGACCAACAAGTTGCCGGTAAACAGTTATTGATGAAGCAAACCGTACAATTTTTAATATGGTAACACAAATGTATAATACATACATAGCAAATGCAAACTATGTATTGAGTTCATATAATTATAATCTACTTGTATTCATGACATAAACATCTGTCATGCTAAATTGTAAATAATATATTTTTTTTTAAATCACGTTTATATTTAAATGTAATAAAAAGTAAAAAATAAGTTTTCGGACAAAAAATGTTGGCTTCACTTTTCAAATAAAAGGTTGGCGATTTCGAAATTTAAATATTATATACAAGCAGATACTATATATACTTAACAAATTATATAACTATAATATATATAAATATATATTATATATAGTATTAACTATATTATAAATATATCTATATCTATTTTATAGTATATCTAATGCTTATATATATATACATGTCAATACGACTTCTTTCGTTGATTGAGCAGCTGCGGGCATTGGAAAACTCGGCCCTTAACCTCAGAAAATTCTTTGCTGTGGAACTATTAGGCAGTAACATCCATTCATATTCGATCAGCATTTTGTTGACAGTGTTAAATATAATCAATACAAGAAAAATGTTTATTTAATAAAATAAAAGCTAATACACTCGATAAATCGACACACGTTTCGTAGCCGAATAATTAAAAAAAAAACAATAAAAATATACTTCTAAATTGACAACTTCAGCTTGTTAATGAACTTGGAATGTGTTTAATCCTATAAATAATTCAATAAAAATCTAAAGCACTGCTTGAATAATATATTAAAATTAAAATATTTTTGTTAGTCCATCCATTAATTAAAGCTAAAAAATACTAGCTACCTTAATACCACTCAATTAAGTTACAAAACGCGTAAACGCAGAGCTCACTCTATTAAACATACGATACAAGATGAATAAATAACCACAGAGGGTAGAAAATGCTACCCTTTCAAAAACTACGATTAATCATCGTTACAGAACGAAACAAACGGTAATTATTTTATCGCCTTTATCTCGTCTCCCGATTTTATCATATTTTCAACTTTGAAACTTGACTTATATGGAAATATGCCTCTTCTATTATTTAAGTAACCCATTCTTAATAATTAGGTAGAAAGACGACTTAATGATTCATTAATTGCTTTTGATATACCCGAGATACTATAAACAAATTTGATTCATCAAATAAAAAGATTTATCCATTTGTTTATTAAAGAAAAAGATTTATTAAAGAAAAATCTAAAAATTAAAACAATCTGAACTTTGATGAAAGATGGATTGATGGAAGAAAAAGAACGAAACAAAATGTTTTTTGAATTATTTTACTTTGTAAAATATAAAAATAATAATAAATAAAATAATCTATCAATCGATAAATATCCCCGTCTATTTATACTGGGATATAAAAAGACATGGAATATCACCAATCCTGCAAATTGTGATAAAACGATTTGAACCACGATGATTACAAAAAAATTTATAACTTAATGCTTAATATTAATAATTTAATATGTAAATGTTTGTAAACGAACCTCTTATTCGTTTCTTAAATAGCTACCAAATTAACAGCGGTACCTTACCAAATAGTTTTTCTGTACATCATCTCCATTTGATTTTTTTTTAATATCACAGACCATCTAAGTATAAAACATATATGTATAGCGATGCACTAAACTAGATTCTTAGGAGAGGGGAATAGGTTTCAGCGAAACAATATCTCTCTTCGCTTATATCTAAGGTACATTTATATTTATACCGCAGTTAAAATATTTGTTTTTAACTTAATTAAATAAAAAAATAAAAAAAAATTGTACCAAACCGAGTGTTTTAGGTAAGAACTTATTAAAATGTTATATATAACGCGCAACTTACTACAGATCAAGCGCGTGCAGCGAGAACATTAAAGCATGATTTTTTACGTAAACATACACCTTGGAAAAATAAAATAAAAATTTCATATTTATCTGATAGAATATTATGACATATTATAATGTGAATATGGTAATAATTGTAATACGAGATATACGTTTCATTTCGATTTTTTCAAAATATATATGATTATGTTAAAGTTATGCTTCAATGTTACCACTGCACACTTTGCTATAGATCCCTTTCTAATTCTTCAATAGATCAAGAGGCCCAATTACTGAATCAAAACACATCCAGGCTTGAGTAAATCACGTAAATTTATTGTAACCTCATCGGGAATCTAATCCAGGATTCTTGGTGTGAAAAGCCAGTGTCTTGCCCGCTGGACTACGAGAGTCGTCCAATTACTAAGTGATATCGCCATTTGGATCGCGGGTGAAATTCCCCCTCGTCCTTCACCCATCTACCTTGTCTATTACCCACATACGCAAGAATAGAATTATTCGAATAATGCTACCGAATGTCGCATACCTAAGGAATCATAAGACTTCTTTGTGTATCACTTACCGCCGTAAAGAAACACAATCTACCACTTTAGAATATTTGTTACATTTTACTTGTTATTTACCTTCATCTTGATACATGGAATATGGAAATGGAGCCGCTCATCTCACTAGGAAGAACCTGTGCCGAGATGAGCAGCTGACAATATATCAAAATATCTGATCATATTCATACAAACGATACTAAAGTTTGTGACAGCCCCAACCACCTCGCCGGATGTCTCTTGTCCAAATGCCTGAATTATTGGTCTCACTATAGAAACAAGCAATGAATGTAGCGCAGTATAGCTGTTTCCCTCATTCGCATCTGTGGTATGGGGCTACTCAATGCACGAATGAAGCAAATAATAATAAGCACAATATCTTAAAGATAAGATACAAGGGTACAGTATGAACACGCGCACGAAGGTCACTGGACCGATTTTTTTTTTTAATATTATACGCTTAGAAATTTGAAAAAAAATGTTTAAAACTATTTCCTTGAAGATTACAAAATATATTAATGAAAGTTTTGATTGTAATTGTTGAGTTATCAATTTTAAAGCAATCTCTCGGGAATAAGAATACCCCCTTCCGGGAAGGCAAGGTTAAAGTGTTTTAATCCTTACTTTATGTATACGGCAACATTCATAACAATGATAACATTAGATAATCATATACAAATTATTTTGTATTATCACGTGTCGTGGATGCAGGAGGAATTAATGAATAATATGCAGGAATTTAATACAGGATTTATTTATTAATTAAATAAATGTACGACGTCGCTTAACACTATTAAATGTAATTCTATTCTTTAAATTAACTATTTCGTAAATTTATCACTCGTAAATAGACTCTTTATAATATTTTCGATACTTTATTTACTAATCACTAGAACAATCCATCCAATTTCAGCACCTATTATTATTCGCTCCGGTTTATTTCGCTACGAAAGAACTTATCCAATTCCAGTGTTCTCTCAAATAAGGGTTAATTCTTTACTTAATCTGTCATTTAGTTCACACGATGGTAACACTTTTTTCGCCTCGTGATTCGCCGCTAGGGCCGCATCTTTGGAAACGTCAAAATAACAATGGCCCTCCGCGGCCTGGATTTGTTTATTTATACCCGACAACGTTGGATTTTCGAACCTTTGAGAATTTTCTAGTATTTACTAGACTTTTATAGTGTTTTCTCGCGAGTTCTCGTAACTTCTAGATGTTCCTGGAACTTTGGAGACATCTCTCGAAAGCTGTAGATTACGCTAGACTGTTCTGGAATCTTCGGTAGTATTGTGAACATTTCAAACAACTGTTACTTGATTCTTTTTAGCCTTGTTGCAATTTTTCATATCTCAACAAAAATAATCAAGGTTCTTTTGTGTGAGGAGGGTTATTCATTACAAAGGAAAAAAAAATAAAACAAAAATTATGAATTACAAAAGAATTCCTATGTTCGATTTTTTAAGTAGGTAAGTAGTATAACATATTGGTACCTAGTATAATTTAAGTTAACAAACAATAAGAATTATAGGTATATAAAAGATGAAATCTATAGGTGGGTATATAAAATATGAAATCTATAGGTAGGTATATAAAATAAATTTAGTAGGTATATAAAATATATTTATTGCATCCCTGAAGTAGGACTTCAACTTGTACATGAATTCATTGTAATCTTTTTGAAAATTTGAGAGAGTAATTTATGTACCTACTCAAAGCGTACGTTTTGATTTTGTGAAAGGTCAGATATGTAGAGGGTGAAATTATATAAATTTAAGGAATTATTCCGGTAAAATTATTAAAAGGGTAAGATGCGATGAAATTATTTATTTTCATTAATGTACCATTGCATATTATATAAAATATAATAATTTGAACAAAACCTACACAAACTTCCAATTTATTTTTCCAATATTTAACAATGTAAATACCTTGTCTGTATGGCACTTAACTACATAATATATACAAATATAATCCACATACACCTACACCTTGAAATTTCAGGGCTTTATTAATAATTAATTTCAAAGCATTTCCGCACTGTTAATACTCACTGGGTGGATTAATTACTATTATTGCGAAGCTTTATAGTTCAATTATATTTTATACATCATTAAGGAATACCGTGAATTAATACAAGAAGATTATTAATATTAATAATCTTTATTTTCTTACTTTTGCCATTTCTAATCATTCTGTCTTTAATATATGCCAAAGACAATTTGTTTAAATTGTGGTTTTGAATTTGTTATAATATTTCTTACAAAGAAAAAAAAAAGAAAAACGATAGTATTAAAAAAGTCAAAAAATAATTTTATTATTGATGACCACTACAGGGTGTTTTCTTTAAATGTACTAAAGTTTACAAAGAAATAAAACACATAAAAATCGTAATAACGGTAATCATATTTGCATTAATAGAAAATATGTTATGCCTTTATTGTTAAATAAAAAATGATCGTAGGTTTTCCCGGCGACTCAGAATCTTCTGGTTAAGTATTGGCTTGCAATACCATATCAAAAGCAGGTGTTACGATACTACTTGCGACACGGTATTGCAAGCCAATACTTAACCACAACACTATCCTTTACACTAACACTCACAATGTATATGTGTATGTATGTATATATATGTGCATATGTATGTAAGTTGAAATGTCGAATTTACCAATAAACCCCTGAACGCGGTTGCCGAGAACGTACTTGTTCTCTCATATGCAGAATTGCTTCTACACGATCTAACTGACCAACCAACGCTCAGGGTTATCTTACCAGGATTCTAAGCTTCAGTGGTTGTGGTCCATTTCCTTTACTTTCTTTCAGATTGGTTGGGGAATAGTATGGAGAAAGTAAAATAAAAAAACAGGGCCTGTATGGTTTTACATGAGGTTTATTACAATGAGATGGTATCCAGTCAATTCAGTACACAGAGAATAGTTCATAAGGCACAAATTCTACAGTATGTTATACAATTTATAAACGTGGTTTCATACGGGACAATGAAATACAATAGTAAAAAGGTTTAAGAAAAACACAGCGCCGAATTATCAAGTATGACCCTGGTGGCTACTAAAGTCAAAATGGATGCTCCTTTATAACGAAATTTAATCACAGTCGGGTCCACTACAGAATATTAATTTACATATAGTTAAGCTTCCAGAGGTCGGCCCAGTAGAGGCTCATGGGATGTATGGATAAGTATGAACAGGGATTGGAACAGACTTTATGTTTCCTATTTTTAAAGTTACATCACTTGAGTTCGATTAATGTCACTTGGTTATCCTTTTGATAACTTTTTGTAAATAGTTTGCGAATGTTAGAGATTAGCCATAATTGGCTCCTGTAAATTATGTATAGATATAAACAAACACTCGAAACCTGTAATTTTTTCTTCGGAGTATGGAGTGGATCGACCACCTTTAGTAAGGGTGGCAGCCCTGACCAGCTGTAGGAGGCGGCGGACGGTTGTCTTCCGTCAGCTGATCGGTCGGAATGCCCGAGCGGGGGCGCCGAAGTTGATGACGATTTTTAATGAAGAAGACGCCAATGACGGCTGAATCTTATGAAGTCCAAGAGCACGGTATTTTTATTAAAAGTTAAAAGAACAGGCGTTGTTTAATAGGGCACGAAAACGATTGTTTTTATTATACCCCTTGTTGGCGGGGAATGTTCATGACGCCAATAGTAATGTATTATATTTTTAGAAAAGGGCGCTCGAGGCGCTTGCGATGAACTTTTTTAACTCTTTGTCTACTTCACCCTTAGTCGTTTATAAAACATAGAGAACGATTATTATTATATATTTATTGCTAGACCGACATTGTCTCACACGACGAACTCGTTACTATATGCGTTTAAACTAGTTGAACACACTGTTTAACTTTATAACACGGCGGGAAGTACATTATTTGCGTTTAAATCATTTGAACACACTGTTTAGCTTTGTAACACGGCGAGAGGTATGTTATTGGCTCACATTTGAAAATTAACAACAAACTATTCCGACACCGTAACTTTTATGCAAATGGCGGCCGTAATTTGCTTAGGACGGGCGGCGTAGCTGACGCACCTCAGAGCTCGGTTCCCGGATGATGACTGCTGAAGACTGGCTTGCCGGGCGGAAGGCTAGCGGAAGAGGGTGCGGGGGGGGTCTCGCGCGCCGGTACAGCCGCTCCAAGAGTAAGGCAGCGCGGCCCGTCGCGGCACGCCTTCCGTCTCCTGCTCGGAGGCCCCGCGAGGGCGGTTGACAGGGATACTATCATAGTGTGTGTGACTCGTAAGCCTGTGTGTATAACCTTCGCGCCCTGGCTCCGGCCGCCTCGCTCGGCGTGTGCGATTTCGTGTATTATTATGGTTACGACGGAATATGTAATATTTACTTATTTATATTTATTTTGTTACGACAGAATAGTAATACTTCCTTTCTGTCTAAAAGGAAGCATTACAAAGTATATATGTGTGTATAGATATATATATATATATATATATATATATTTATTTTTTTTTTTTTTTAAATATAACTTCATAATATGTATGCCTTGAATATAATGTTTGTAATATACATATTACGGAATAAATAAAAATTGAATTGGATTGAATTGAATTGAACTTTTGAAATATATAATAATAAAAAACTTAATAATTTATATTACATAATATAATAAAAAAAAAAATATTTAAAATAAATAATGTAATAAATAATAATAAAACCTAAAATCACAAAATATCAAAGATAATCCTAAGCTTCAATACAATCCTCCACTTCAAATAATTTTTACTCTCCTCCAACCCCTAGATACCCCTACACTTCTACTGGAGTGTAGGGGTATCTAGGTATCACTACCAACCCATACACCAGACGCACACTCCCTCACATTTCAGTCTGTGCTCACCTTAAGAAGAAAACTTACGTTTCTGAAATACGCAGTGATGTACTCGTGTGAAATAAAATCAGTAGAAAAAATAACGTTGTATTTGATTAATAAATTAGCTGTTACCCTTCAAAAATAACGGCATATCAGTTTCTAGAGGAAAAATTATTAAATAATATACGGACAGACAGATAGAAAAAAAAAATTATTGGGGTTGGGATGAGATAATATAAATCTATTTTATAATAAAGATTCAACAGTAGATACCTGCGACGGACTGTGAATGACTTTTTTTTGCCGTGCTGCCCGCAACGGCTTACACTTGCACGTCTTGCGGGGCAGCACGGTTAAAAATGTCAACCAGGCGACGAAGCAGTAGGGCCGATACGGGAGCCTTTGCTCATAAAATGGCACTCGGCAAGCGGTGGGTGCCATTCACAGTTCGCGTCGTAGAAGCAGAAGGAAGTAGCACGGAGCACAGTCACTAGCTCACCGACAAAGAAGCCGGTTTATTTATTTATCATCACCATTATGAATCTTTTCATTTCAAAAGTACGAGACCAAAATGACCACGCAAACATCTCGGGGTTATAACAAAGGGGGAACACAAGCTATCGTTTCTCACGAAACCACATAATGTGCTGTAAGCTGTGTATTATTCACATACTCTGTTGAATAATTCTGGCAAGATATTCGCGGCGCAACCACCACCACCGGGAGAATTATTTCATAATTTCTAAAGCGGCTGCCACACATTTCAGCTGTAGTGAATTAATCATTTACATTTCATATTCACACTCTGCGCCGTGTTATCAAGCGAATAGTTTCGTGCCGCTGGCCCGCGACCGAAGACTGCTTGATATCGTCACGATAAATGAAACATCAAAACATGTTCTGTTGTTGGATTTTTTCGTCGAGAATACTATTTGAAATTGCATCGAGGTATGGGAAATACGTACATAAATCTAACTATCGTGATTCCTGATACAGGGTTATTTGGGTTATTGATTATGAGTCGAAAATGTTTAGGCAGACATTTCCTAACATTAATAATTATAGAAATATGCGACATCAAAGTTTACATTTTTTATCCATATTTCTGACTTATTTATTTAAAACGTTGGATTATCATTACAGTAGCTTATATCGAATATGAAATGTTCATTCCCTTTAATACAAGTCAAATAAAATTATAAAAACCATCGAAATCCAATTGGAATTTCTGCAGGGTTTTTAAACGTACGAACTTTTCGTAATCGATAAAAGTTATTGTAGTAATTGACGAAAAAATAAGTAAGAAATATTTTTAAATAAATGGAAATTTTGATATTGCATAACTCCATAACTATTGATATAGGATCATGGCTGTATAGGTATTAGAAAGAAAGCGATGCAAGCGAATGTTAAAAAGGTTAGTGAATTGAAAATAGATGTAATATTAATGTATACTTGGACTGAAATTTAATGAAAGATGGGATCCTTCAGTTGAAATCAATGAAATCATTGAGCAATCTCGTACAACCTTTATCCACATGATGATGTTCTGCAGTAACGATATCAACCTTGGATTAAGAATGCGAACGGTCAGATTATACGTGTTTTCGATATTATTTCATTAAATGGAAGCATGGACGCTTACCGAATAATTAAAAAGGCGACTCGAGACATTCGAGATGTGAATCTACAGAATAATATTTAAAATAAACTGTATGGACATATTTAAGAACGAAAATGTTGTGATTCAAATGAATAAAGAAAAATCCGAAAACTATAATACTTCGGACATATGATGATATATATACCCAGAAAAGTACAAAATATTGCATTTCATAATGCAGAAAAAGATTTACGGAAGTATCACTCTCAATATATTTTATTGAAAGGAATCCAACGATATGACTAAACCATAGTTATACGGGTGAATATACGCTATTTGAATTCCAATGGTCCATAGACAATTTTTATGTAAAACTTATTATATTATTATTTCTGTATGCCTTAACAATAAAGAACATGGTCTATTATTTGGCCCATATAGTCTATTCACGATAATTGATTAATTTAAGGCATTAATAGTTTAAAGTAGGTATAAGTATAGTCAAGCTGAAAAATTACGCTACCAAAGAATTAAAAACGATCCGGTTAAAAATTCTGAATCAAATACTATAATTTATATATGTTTTATTTAATATTAGTCCCCTTTCTTAGCTAATAATCAATGGCCTGACACTTCCCTGCTTTAATTTGTCACTACTCTGCCAATAGTGTCACTCCCCTGGTATCACATTTTCCTCTGGTGCTTATAAAATTTAAAAAAATGAAAAAATCTTCTGGCCCTCATCATTACAAATTTAAAAATAGTGTCAAATAGAGAAATCATCAATATTGAATGGAACAGATTACATTTCCTTCAGGGACACAAAAAAATCAAATACCGTATATTCACCCATACCATAATTAAAAGTAACAGAACTTTCAGAAAAATGATTAAACAATACTTCAGTGCCTTACATTCAAACGTGTACTCTTAATCTCGAACCGATTATAAAGACGTATTTACATCAAAATTGTTTGCGTCACATTCTTAGGTACACATAAAAGTCTTTCAAACTTTAAAAACGACTTAAACGAAAAGAAAATTCTCTATTCATTTTCAGTTGCCATAGGTATAAATTATAACGTTAAAAAATGTTTTTTATTTAAATAATTGATCATTTTAAGATATATCTATATTTGGCAATTTTTTATGATAAAAAAGCTGATGGATATAACTATCGATAGACAAAAGTGCAAAAATACTTTATAATAAAGTGATCGCGTAATTTGAGTGTACCTACCATAAAAGTCAATTTAGATCGAATTTTTTATGGTACATACCTACAAATTTTTAGAAGATTTTCACGGTCACTCAGAATTTAAAGTTCCTACCATCCAGCATGAAATATCTTATCTTATATAAATTCGATATCCTGGTTTTATGTTAAACATCATCTTCAGATATCATACGCTGTGATGAAATACATATATGATAGGTCACATATATGATAAAATGTTTAGTAAAATATCACTCACAAATATATTACGCCAATTAAGAATACTGAAGATTCCATTAATTTATTAAATTAATAATTAAATTAAATAAAAAACAACTTTGTAAACACCACTGAAATATTAAATTAATGATCGTGACCAAGAACGTATGTTTCACAGAGAAATGCAAATGATGGTAGCTTAAATTAATGATTCTTTAAATAGTAGAAGTTGAGTATTTAGTTTAACTGCCACTCAGGACAGTATTTTTTTATTGCAAGAAATATTAATTTTTTTATTTTATTTTGGGCCAGCGTTTTTGTCACTTTTAGACTGAAAGAGGCAGACAAGTGCCCAGCAGACTTGATCACAACAGCAATGTAGCAACTGTAGCAACGGTCATCAAACATAGTAATTTCTTTGTCTGTCCGTCCGATGTTCTGTCCGTCGGTCTGTCCGACCGTCTGTTTGTCTGTTCTCGTAACTTCATGTTACATCCGTAATTTTGTTCGAATTCACGGCTAAAAAATCAAATCAAACTGCCCGAGATGGGGCTTGAGCCCCGGGCCAACAAACCCGAACCGGCCGTTCTACGCATGTTGCTATGGTCACCACTTCGTGGAGCGCAAAATAGATGCTATAAATAATGTGTGGCTTAGCAAACACGCGAATATTAATATTCCGTTATTTTTTATGGGTAATGCTATAAATATATACTAGGGCTTAGCAAAGACGTGAACCAATGTTCCATCATTTTTTACGGGTTACAGCTAGTAAACCTTTAAATCCCATGAGGCAGCTAAAGAAGAAGAATTAATAATTGCTATCATTTTGAAATATCATATCAAAGTCAGCAATATTCAATTGTGTAATTGACAAGTGCAGCTATGACCACTGTTTGTGTAGCAAACACAGTAATATTTCTACTTAAAAGTAAATTATTTAGAAATAAATTTTAATTAATTTAACAATATCCATTATATAAAGTCCATAATTTTTGATAGATCACAGCTATTGTCACAAACTATAATATAAGTCATAAAAAATCAAATAGTTAAAGATGTGCTTACTATGGAAAAAAACAAGATGATAGACAATATATTGAGACAATAATGTTGGCTATTTAACTACGCATTTAATCACAAATTTTGCCATTTAAATCAATAACACAATTAAAATTTTCTAAACAAAAGGGAAGAGGCAGAAAAGAGAAATTATACTTAGCATTTTCTATAGTATTAATTATAAAATAGGTACCAAGATATATTAATATTCTAATAATATTTTCAAATTTATATTTAAATTTTTCGGATCGGGAAAGAGAAAATTGCGTCAGACTTTGAAATATTTAATATAATGAATGTTTTTCAATTCATTATAAAAATACTGATTCACAAAGTATTTTTATATATTAGAAAACTTATTAAGATTTTGTTTTAATCTCAAATTTTGTCTATCTAATATATTTCAAAATAAACTTAAAAACACATTTATTGCTCATACTGGATACAATAATAAATTAAACAAAACAAAATAAATAATGCATTTCTAAATTAATTTATTTACAATCAATAAAACATTATTCAAATATTTTTTGCAATATTTATCAAAATAACTTGAACATTTAATTAATTTCTAGAAAATAATTATACTTTAATAAATATCATATTAACTACCAAAAATATCTCCACAAAAGTGGAAATTGAATTTAAGAAACAGCGCTTTAAACAAATCATTGTATTTAAAAGATTAGTGATGAATAAATCAATATTAAATGAAAGGAATGCCGATTAATTGTTCCGTGAAGCAAAGCTCTGTTCTTTATTGAAAGCTTTATTCAATTGTTTAAGAAATCAAATTTATAAATTGACCCGGAAATATTTTAATTCGAATTCCTGAAAAATAACTGAACATTTCTTTAGGCAGAAAAAATTTCTAAGGCGGCAGCTTGAGAATGGAATTAGGATACCGTATAATTATTATTATAATAAACAAATAAATTCAATTTTGAGATATTTTTATAACGATAAGTAATAATATTAATTTGTAAGTTTTTTTTTAATGTTTTAATATATTGCTTATAAAAAATATTAGCATTTTGTCGACTAAAAAATGTATTAATTCAATGGTATTAACTTACTTTTAAAATTGAATGAATTGCATTGGAGTTGTACAGGAATTAATTTTAATATTCTATTAACAAAGGTTTGTATCTTCGCCTTTATCTTGCTCAGCTTTCATCTCTCCCCTGCTGGATATTGGTCTCTTCCATAACCTTTCATCCTTACTTGTTATTTGTTAATTACAGCGATTTCTCCCCTCACTCTTCAGCGGCTATATCGTCGGCCCATATCTTTTGAGGTCTTCCGACGCCTCTTTTATTTTTCAAAAATTTTTCATTTCAGAACTCTGGGGGTTCAGCTTGTAGCATCCTGCCTTGCAACATAGTCTGAACATTGCCATTTTAACTCCGCCACACGATCCATGATATTTATTACTCTAGTTGTGTGCCTAATTTCATCATTTCTAAATCTCAAGCTTACGCCAAGCATGGATCTCTCCATGGATTGTTGTATGTATACGTAAATTTAGATTTGTATTTGTATTATAATAGAGATATGTAAAATAATTGTATACGTATTTTAATAGAGATACTGTATTATATATAAGAGTAAAATAAAAAAATCGTTTGGTCTCTTATTATGAGATGTTGACCTTATAATGTAAAAATTATTTTATTCATAATGAACGAAACATTTTAAATCCTACCTACAATTTTATTGTGTAAGATTCGTACACTTGTATATTTTATGAAAACTTTTCTATTTTATGTTCAACTATATTTTATAAAATAGAATAACTTTATAACCTATATATACAAATTTTATTACATGATTAAAAATTATCAACTGCCCTCATTTCGAATGTTTATCCACAACTCGTTGGAATTAAAACAACACTGACTAGGCGCTAAGAGGCGTGGGCAGCCGATTGCCACGTCAATGAGCGCGCGGCTCTGGCTATGCAATTATTATTTACCGTGATTTTTCACGAGTTTACGGCTAGTATGTATTAAATCCTTACATATTTATGTATATTATAATTATCTGTGTGCATTACAAGCTGCCATTAGAGTTTACCAAAGACATAACTTACATAAATTGCTTGTCCATAATTTGGCACCAAATCTGGTTCCAATTATGAAAAGTTTTTCTCTAAAAAATACTTATATAAAGTTAAATATCTTAGTGTAACGAGAATATTTATAGCATGATGACATTTATGACAAGTTTGTATTTAAGAGACTCTGGAACAAAATTAAAGAATACGTCCAATGTAAAAATAAAATGGATACGTGTACTTATGTGCACACATGACAAACTATATTTTTTGACATAAAAAATACATGATTTGTTTGCATTGGAACACGATTAGAAAGAATTAAAGTTCGCATCCAACTCAAGGTATTCAACATAATTTTCCAGAATTGATATCAATAAGGGTTCTACTTAAATGAATAAAAAATTAAAGGTTAATATGAAGTTAAAAACAGATTTATATTGAAAGACTTCGAAAAAAGATTTTATAATAAAGATAGATAGTACAAATGTGTTTTAGACATACGCTCTCTAGAGAATTCTACGAGATTTCATCGCCTTAGTAAAATACTACGTAGAATCGTCTAGGACATTCGACATGTTGCTTGTTACCTCTAGAATAAACCTTTCGAAGGCTATGTAAGGAGTCACGCAACGCAGGCTCAGGCAATTCAGTTTGTGAATTTAAAAAGGCGACATCTCCGTGATACTACTGAGCGAACCAGTGATTCGAGATATAACAAAACACGATATTTGTAAGTGACTAGCGCAAGTGAATAAAGGGTATTGGGGCGAATAGCTTTAACGAGCGAACACTGAACGGAGTTTTTCAAAACTGATACAAGCAATAGAAACAGCATTAATTAGTGCGAATTAAGGAACAGATTAATAATAAATGTGTGAAATATTTGGAAGACATTAAGCGACTATAAATAAGAATGGTTCTACAAATTAACTCATGAACAGGACTTTCTTTGATAATAAATTAAAATAAATGAGTAGCTTGTTGGTCTTGTGGTTAGGACACTCGCCTCGTGATCCAAAGATCGCGCGTTCGAACCTCACTCCAGACTAGCAAGTTAGTCCTATTTTCATAGCACAAGCATTTAGCTTAGTTCGAAAATAGTGAGAATATTGATGTGACACGTATTCCGTGATCGCATCTCTATTTTTTTAGAAAAAAAAATGAATTTCCAATATTTTAATTTGCCTCCCAAGGCCACGTCCCGTGTCAATAATATATGCCATTTTGTGGCCACGTATTTAGGGGGTCTGAATATGATTTTCTAAAATAATTTTGATTATGATTATTGTGACGATGATGTTGATAATAATGCAGAAATTACAGAATTTTTTTATGAAAAAAACACGCTTGTATTAAATGTACTTAAAAGTAAAAATTAATTTTCGACAAAAAAAAATTTGCTTTACTCTCTAAATAACAATTACATAATTCTATTGTAGATGGAGGGGAAGGGCTCAAGCTTTTATTTGGAGAGTGAAGCAAACAATTTTTGACCGAAAAATTTTTTTAGTTTATTTCATATGCGTGGTTCAAAAAAAAATTTTTTTTCGTATAATTTAATTTTCTTCTTTTAATTCTTAATATATCTCAGCAAACAAAATCTGAATGAAAGTAGTGCTCTCTTTTAGTGGGCTCAGTAACTAATTTCCTATAAAAATTGTTGATTCATTTAATTAATCAAAAGTAAGTAAAATATCTATTAAAAGATTCTGTCCAGACAAAGAGTTATAGCTAATATAATCGTGATAATAAAATAACAATAGGACATGAACATCCATTTTATAAAAAAATTGATTTATACATTTTTTTACTGATATTTTTTTTCAAAAAATATTATGTACCTATACTGATTTCAATATGGTCATGTCAGAATTTAAATAATTGCGACATAATGACAGCTGTGGAAAATGTCAAAAGATATTTTATTGGATACCTACCGACTGATTTTAAAAAGTTAAACAAGACAGCTCTTCTGTTTACCTACTCCCCTCCCCGATTTCTCGACTCACGTTTCGCCCCATTTAATGTGACTTATGCGATAACTTTAAAAAAGTAAAACAACAATTAATTATATTCGGCGATCCGGCGCAGAGTCCCGCTCATATGGCGCGGAGGCCGGCAACGCTCCCGAGCTGGGGGGAGAGTAATCATATTTTAAGTTGTCGTAATAAAATATGAAGAAAGTTGAGCAATTATAGTAAATTCGTGTCTCGCTTTTATACAGGGTGCTCAGAAAGCGTAAGAGAATCTATTTAATTACTAAAGAAATGATTCCATAAAAAAATATTTTAACTGAATAATTTTTGACATAAAAACTAGCAGCATTCCTTCATTAAATTGCTATAAAAAGGTTTGAAAATAAAATAAATAGTACTCTAAATGCCAAACGAAATCTGTCGCACAAAGCAAGATTGTCGGAACGCTGCGCACTTGCAAGCGGCAGTTGAGTTCATTACAATTCTTCTACACGAACTAAGTTTTTTTAATTTTTTTTTTTCTGAATATATTTATTTTGATAAATCTTAACTTGTGATCTCGCAGTTTAAATTTCTGTAAAATAAAACATAAAAACAGCATATTATATAATTCTCTATTTATCTTAATAATTTTGTAAAGTTTTATCAAATATTACCGATAATTTTTGCTATAGAGATGGCTGTCTGGAACCGTTAAATTTTCCATTTTTAACTTCCTTGCCCATTTATAATGAAGTTAAGTCTGATTATATGACTTTCAGCTTACTATGACTATTACTCTAAACTTCACCACACACGAATGTATAATAAAGACAGCCATAACAGTAGATTTTCGGGAATGTTTATACGTACAGTTTTGGGATCGTCTATGTTAACGTAAAAAATTTTATTATCCCAACAGCTTATTAATTTATTTAAATAGGAAAATCAACGTATCACGATGTGCAGTTAGATACCATCATAGTCTTTAGATAGACAAATCTTCATCTTCCCATGGCTACAATCTATTGTGGCTCTAAGCATTCTCATCTAGCAGTTTTTTGCGACTAACTTATATGTAGTTTTTCCAGTCGTAAATGCTGAGTATTTTCGTGTATTTTTAATATTGTCCCCATATTTTTCTAGACCTTCCCCCCTGGTCCCTCGCGGTTACTGATATACTGCTACACTGGGCTTGTTGCTTGTTCGGCCCTATTGTATTATAGTGGTAGCAAAACGTCGGCCTTAACCACAGTATAGTAAAGTATTTTTACTATACTGTGCCTTAAGTCTGATACAATATGATGATAAATATGCTGAATATGGGAATATACAAATACATTTATGGATATATAAATGAAAATGGGTTAAAGAACCATGAATTTCAAGTTAAGGCGACAAACATGATATGGCAATACTCAAAACTGCTCTATTTAGAATAAATGCTTTGTGCTGAAAGAAATAAATAAATGCCTTATTAAATAATTTAGTACAATAAATAATTAATTATATCATTTTTGAAAAGAAATGTCTACTGATTTTTATTTAAATTTCCTAATTTTCAAGTTTTCAACAATAATTGGTTGTTGAAAAATAGAAAATAAATCCTGAAACCAATTTCAGTAGTCATGTGACGCACCCAGGCTTCCATTACTTTTTTCTTGTCTTCAATATTTTTAAACACCATAATAACTGCTTCTCAAACCGTATGAAAAAATTACTCAAAATATATTTAGATATTATTTAAGATATAGACATATTTATAAATAGTTATTTCTGTGATTTAATATAAAATAAATATTATTATCTATACTTATATATATAGAGGTAAAGTTTGTCCCCGAAACTACTCATTCGATTTCAAAATTCTTTCACGAATATTTAGAATGGACTTTCCGAGTGGATATAGGCTATATATTTTACCATGGTAAAATAAATGGTCTTTTCATGCTGCTTTTAATGCTGCTGTGATAAAATATTGATGAACTGTCATAATCATTTCTAGATTAAGATGTCTAAAATATTTTTGTCAAACAGATATACTGAGACTTCCCAGAGCCGTGATGTACGGGATTCCAGCGGGGCGCCGACCGCCAGGGAGACCACCAAAGAGATAGAGAGAGCTGGACGTCCTCGTCACAAAACCAGGACTGACTAGTCAATACAAATGAAAGATCTAACAAAAAAATAAGATAAACCCAAAGTTTAATGTTGAGTGTGTATGTATTAATTTTTAGGTTGATCGTTTAACATCGTATATAGATCGTTATATCAATATCCATTAATTTCATATGCAATTCTTCTTTCCGGTACTTATGTACTTGGTTTCTACAAAATATGTGAGGTCCAATTATAAATCCATTATATGATGTCAATAAAGTCAATATTGAGGTCGAAGGATCGAACCTTATTCTAAGACACCAGCAAGTTAGTCCTGTTTTCATAGCAAAAGCGTTTAGCTTAGTTTAAAAATAATAAGAATATGATTGCAACACGTATTTTGTGTTCACACCTCTATTTAAAAAAAATTGAACAAAGTACTGCAATGTAAAATTAAAAAAAAGTAAAATTAATTACATATGGATGGTCCATCGAACTTGTTCCGTGGAACTATTTTCGATTATTTTAAGCTACTCATGACACAATTTATAAGATAAATTATTATTAATTTAATGAAATTTAAAGCATTCGTGTCATTTAATTTTTAGAGGTCTACTAGCTCTGTTTGCTTGACCATCTCAGAAAAAATATTATATTTTATCGGAAAATTTCCGTATGTTTTAGTAGTTTATAACTCTTTTTTTATACTTTTTTATTCGGTTCAAAAACGGCAGCCATTTTTGTTTTATTTCGCACGCCGTGTTTCGAATTTTCTGGCATCAATATTTTTCTAAATTACTCAACACTGGGTTATCCAAGACTTCAAATAAACTGCATTCTGTTCAGTACATTCTAGTTTGCATAAGATTCTTCTACTCTGCATTCTAGTCTAGTCTGCATAAGTCTTATTAACTAACCTAATATATTTTTGTTAATCTACTCTTTGTAGCCAAAGTTATACAAAGAACACGAATGAGCAAAATACAATTTTCCGTGGATAATTTCTCAAACAACAAAGTGTTTTTTAGCCTAAATTTTTTGTGTTCTTTATATTTAGAATAATAAAATCAAATTTTATAATAAATTTCCCTTAAAACATGCACACTACACTCCTTTATGAACGCTTGCAAAAATAATTACTTGACTTGATTTTTTGCCACTTATATTCAACTTCTTTTCTTTGTCGACATATTTGTGCAGCATAAATATATAATATAAAATAATACGCATACTACGCACATTACGGTTTCCAAATTACGCAAACCGGCATGATAACATCTTTTTGAATTTATGTTTAGTCTCCCACAGAAAGCAGAATTTATTTTTACGAAAATAATACATTAAATCTGCTACGGTGTTTTTAGTAACCCTGATCATTTATATCAGTCTTTCTCTTTCTATGTTATTTAGTGGGGCTGCTAATGGCCCTTATACGGAGAAAAAAGGGTGCATTTCTGTATTTACGCGCAGCAGAAAAAGTTTTAGTATTGCGATAATAAAATACCCGGAGTAGGTTCAAACTAAATATTAGTCAGAAATTTGAATTTGGTATTGTCATTTGTGCAAGATTTTATTGAAATATTGTGTGAGATCATAAAAATATTCTGTAAAACATAAGTGAAATAAGAAAATAACCTCTTAGACTATCATCATGCTTGCTATTCATGCCACTTGCTTTGCCACTTTATGAAGTGGCCGCTTTGCGGTATTTGCTAACCATTTTATAGCCCTAGCCACTTTTCTGTCATACTTTTGTTTCAATTATGAAAATATTTTGTAAAAAGATGCTATAAAAAATTTACGCACTGTCAGAACTCCTGGTAACATGGGACCTGGAAAAACACTATCGTGGGATCTAGAACGGTCTACGATTATCTCAAAACTTAACCAAACGTCTAAAAATGTCTAAAATCGTCTGGAATATTCGAGAAGTGACGAAGACCTTCTCCATAACACAAGAATAATATAAAAAGTACAAAAGAGTAGCTTGTTGGTCTTGTGGTTAGGACTCTCGCCTCGTGATCCAAAGGACGCGGATTCGAACCTCACTCCAAACAAGCAAGTTGGTCCTATTTTCATAGCACAAGCGTTTAGCTTAGTTTGAAAATAGTAAAAATATTGATGTGACACGTATTCCGTGTTCGCATCTCTATTTAAAAAAAACACCAGCATTTGAATACAAATACGGAGCCTCGCCGCGGCGGGGGAAGTGTCGTGTTTGACAGTTCAATTCAGTGCAAAGTATGCACGAGCCGCGAGACAATACCTAGAGTAGCCAGCCGTGCGAAATAATCAAGCGAAGTACCAAATCGACAAAATAAATAAATGCGGCAAATACTACGTGCTAGAATTTGTTAAAATGTTCTACTGAATGTTAAACACCTGATACCCGGCGATTTTAATGTGTTCATTTACGAGTGGTAATATATTGCAAAATAGTGTAATAAAAAAAAAGTTAAGTTAAATTCGTTTTAAGTGACTCTGTACATTAAAAAGTCATTCAAATATAATTTTTTTAATTTAATTACCAGTTATTTTATAGATTCCTCCCGCGGCCATGACATGTGACAATATTTAACTATAACCACCTAACACAAACCAATACAATAAGTGAGACAAATAATTCTAATTCATTTTCTTCTTAAAATTGCTACAATATTATTTTTATTATCAATAGATCGGCAAGATTTGAGTATTCGTTGTATGTTGAGTTTATAAAAGTCAAAAATTATTATTTTAAATAAACTATTTTTTTGTGTATAAACCATTTCACGTCTACCGGTTTCTATGCCACTATATCTTCCTCACAACAGACGCATACTCGATGAAGATACAGTGGTATCAAATCTGGTAGATGTAAAGTTAATCCAAGTGGTTTATACAAAGTTTTTAACTTCTTCAAAAAAAAAGATTTTGTGGTGACATTAATAATATAATTAGAAAAAAAATTTTTTTTCAACATTTAGGTTTATGTTGAAAATATCAACATATTTCAGGGGCAATGGTTCCTTCGTCAGGATACAATATTTATGTATACATTGTATCCTGACGAAAGGACCATATGAAATATGTTAATATCAAACATAATAATTGCGTTGTATGTTCGTCCATCCATCTGTCTGTCCCCGTAACTTACTGTAACGTCCGTAATTTCGTTTGAATTCATGGCTAAATAAACGGCCGGAGATGGGGTTTTAACCCCGGGCCACCAAACCCGAACCGGCCGTTTAACGCATGTTGCTACCGCCGCCTTACCATGGACAGTCAAAAATATTTTATTTATATTTTATTTATTCGAATTGAAGCTTACAATGCATGTTGCTAGTGCTCCACTTCTTAGTTAAGCGCCAAAAAAATATGAATGTATACTAGGGCTTAGCAAAGACCCAAACAAATGTTCCTTTTTAACGGGTTGCAGCTGATTTTTAATATAAGTGGTGGAAACAAAGTACATTACAAAGTTTTTAGTTATTCAAAATTAATAATTATATCCCACTACAAAGTTAACGTTATAAACATTAAAAAATTATATAAAAATCAGTCGCTTTACTATAGAGATGTTAAGATTTGAAAAATTTGAGAAATATAAACCTGAAAATCACATAAGAATGATCAATTTTTTGAAATTACTTTAGTTAAATCTTCTAATTAAATGATATTGAAGACAAAGGTAGGTACGAAATATATACATATCAATTTTTATCTTAAAAAATGAATGGAAAACATTAACTACTTTATCTCTACTTGAGTTTAACTATATTTTATTTACTATTTGAATGTTGAGAGTGTCAGAATCTCTCACCGATACTTGAAGAATTAAAATGACTTCATTCAAATGTAGAAAAAATTGGATTAGGTGTTGATACAAATAACTAATTTATAAGGTATTGGACAATTAATTTGACAATTTCATAATCATCTGTCGATAAGAGATTCTGATACTCTTGAAAGTCGAGTAGGAATATTTAAGATATTACTAATATAAAACATATAGTCATTATTCTCCATCCATTTTCATAATTATCATGGACGATCTCTGCAATATTATCGCCATATCCATCAATAATATTTCAATCCTTTTAATGATCATGATTGTATTTAATCCGTATTGTAAGCTTAACCTGAAATGTAAAATTTATTATTGAGATCAAAAAAGTCAATAACGGGAATATATTACAAAATACTGGATTTTTTTTGATGTATATTAGCCTTCAAAACTTTATAAATTTAATCTTAAATATCATAATTTACACCAGTCTTCCAATATTGGCGTAATATACAATATAACACAAACCGGTTAAATATTTTTGTTACTGGTTTCAAAATACCGACATTCTGTGGCAAAGGAAATATTTTCAATTTATTTATCTCGTCTCATTTTACATTCGGCAATCTCTGAGAAATTAAATTTTGAGCCTCAATAATGTTAATCAAAAGTTAAATATAAGTTTAAAAAAGTTAAATTAATACTTTTTTCTCGTTTAAGAGCTCCCCACATTACATATTTGATTTTAAAATTAGAGGCTTGGCATTAAATTTTTGAAAACCATTGCTTTTCACAAGTTTGATGACTTTTTTTGTATTAGGAATAAGATTTCAATAAACGTTTTAAGTTTACCTATTACATTTAGATTTTTTTTATTGTTGCCATTTTATTTTTACATCTTGCAAAACTGTATTTACAGTTTGAATCATGCCTACTGCTAAAGCTTATTTTAAGATCTGCATATTTTAACCAAAAAATTCACAATTTTGCAATGATTTTTTTTTCCGTGTGGTATTATTTTTATTAGACACATGCTTTGGTGTTTAGACAGTAGTGATGGTCAAAAAAATATTTTCACCGGTTACTAAATAATCGTTATTTAACAGGTTACTAATTAATCGTTATTTAACAAGTTACTAAATAAACCTTATTTATAACCGCTCGTATCGATGATTGGTAACAGAGATTAATCAGTTATGTGCACCGATGTTGTCTGATTGCAAAATATTAGTTGCCAATTATCGAAATCCAGGGGAAAGTTCTCAAAGAAGATGGAGCGGCAATATTGAAAAAAGATCCGAAAACACTAGTTATTGTATTTTAACCGGTGACACACTAACCGTTACTTGAGATTTGTTATTGATGTATCGATGAATGCTTACCGATTTTTCGCGATTCAACGGCAAGCATCGGTACTCGATAATAATTATATTTCAGTTACCAATCATCGATGCAATCGGATACAAATCTCAAATAACGGTTATTTTGTAACCGGTTCAAATAACGATTTTGACCACGACTACTAGATAGTTGATGACATCGTCAAAACTTTTGACACCCAGGTCATATTATAATACCACGCAGACTTAAATTGATTGTTTGATGGTTGCATTCTCAGTAGGATTACACTATGAGGTATAAGCTGCCTCTGAGCTAGGAAAGGATCTACGCGTGCAGCACGAAGCCATTTTAATCTTTTAACGAGGATCGTGGTTAGTTAGGTTAATGTGATGTGTTATTTGGCGGTCAACATCTTCTACAATGATCCTATGATGAATATCTATAATTTTATAATTCATTTTGTCATACGAAGACACTCAAAGCACTGTGAAATTCATGGATCGTTCTTTAATCTGCAAGGGATAAGGCCTATAAAATACGCTCCTCCTCATCATCAATAAAGATAATGCTAGGCGCATTCAACTAGCCAAATGAATTATAAATTATATGTATGTAAAAAAAATATTTAAAACAAAGGTGAAATTAAATATTTATATGACAGAATGTTCTAATATATAAAAAGCTGGATAATGGTGAAAGGAATATTATGAAAACACTTTACGTCCTAATAGAAATTTTGCGGATTCCTTATAGAAATTCTAATAAAAAATGCAGTCACCGAGACGCTTGTGTGAAAAATCCTTGGTCGATAGAGTGAGGAATGATCAAATTAGAAGTTATTGTAATGCTGGCTGTAGTGTAGTAGACAGAATAAAGAAAGGAGTGCTGAGATGGTTTGGTCATGTGGAATGTATGAACGAAGAAAGTATAGTTAAGAAAATATATGAGGCGAGTGTTGAAGGCAACAGGAATAGAGGGCGTCCGCGAAAGACCTGGCACGATCTACACTACAAGTATTTGAGGATGGCCCTGTTAAAAGCCGCAACAACCGTAGAACGTGTATAAGAAGATGTATGAATGTGGCTGAAGCAAAAGTGGTGTGTCAGCATAGAAGAGTGTGGCGTTCAATCCTCTCTGCCTACATCAGAGATCAGTCTATTTTCATGTATTGACTGCATAGCGCTAGAGAACGCAAAGATAATAAATTAAAATATTTATGAGTTATATTAAAATAAAATGTAATATGAATATTAAATTTCATTGAAATATTAATAACACTAGTTTTTTACGCGGCAAATAAGAAAAGAATGCTTAAAAAGTCTTTAAGCAAAATAAGGTAAGAAATGAATGAATATTGATTAAAAATATGAGGTTCCTTTTTTAGAACACACTTCAATAAATGTTGTAAATGATCCGGTGAAGAATATTCTGTCGAAAAATACAAAAGGCAAGATATGATTAAAATTTAATTACGGACGTGAAAATATTATCTCTCTCATAAAACCCTAAGACTGCGGAGAATTGTATAAGTTTTAAGAACAATTTATTCCACTGAATGCAGAAGGTTGTTAGCTTTCCATTATAACTTAATTTCAATAGTCTATTTACGTTACGTGTGCCAGATTTAAATTTATTAATTAAGGGCTAACGAGATTTCATTAAAACTTTGGCAAATTTCATTTTAGAAAAATAAATAGGTCATAGACCATTTCCTTGCAGTACGGTCATCTGGGTATTTTAATCAATCTAGTAAAAATAACTAATAATTTATATTAATTTTTGGCTCTAAAAATATATCACACTAGTATGTCAAACAAGATAAGTATTAAATTAAATGATGTTTATGTATATAAAATATAGTTTTTTAACTTATTTCGTTTTTATATTAAAATTCCAAACATCAGTGCAAAACATTACTACTCTGTAAAATATTTTATTGATGTAGATTAAGTCGCAGTAAATTGCTATAGGTACGGAGGAATAACGCGCATTCTGCGTAAAACAGTTGTATAAATCAGCGGTTCTGAAGTAATTATTCGGCTTTGTTTCTTGCTCACTACCGATTTCAGTGAGAATCAAGGTCCATGTGTAAATTTCATTAAATTGTTTCTCAAAAAGCTCCACGAGACCGGTTCAACACTAAATAAGAAGAAAACCGGGCGGGCACGGAGCAATGGAAGCGAAAAAATGTGATACAAGTTAAGATCAATTCGGAACTGTACTCAAACCATCTATATGAAATCTAATTGGTGCTATATTTAAAACCCGTCGATTGGTTCTCATTAAAAAAATTATTTTGAGCAGTTCACCAATTTTATTTACATTATTTCTCCGACGAAGCCCATTTATAATTAAACGGGCACGATAATTAGCAGATTTGCATCTTTTAAGGTAGAGAGAACCTCTAACTCAAACATCAAACGTCTCTCCGTTCTCCAAAAGTGACAATTGAGACGTATTAGATGGCTGTGTCATCAGTGGGCATTTTCGGTCCCCATTTCTTGGGATGCTGTACACCTAGGTGCTAGGTTCGAGGAATGCCGGCGGTGGGATGATGGAATTTTAGACGAAAGTATTTTTAAAACATAATTTTTCTAATTGTGTTCTTCCGTGAAATAAAACTATGTCAAATTTTGCCGATAGAACTACGTTCTTAGAAAAACGAAGTTCAGCCAGTGAGCAAAGTTGGCAGTATTGAATTCAGTTTTCAGGCCAGCCCTAGTGTACGGACACGAGCACTGGATCTTGACCGAAAGAACCCACTCAAGGCTATAGGCCGCCAAAATTGAATTTCTACGAGGTATAGTAAGAGTTATCAGAAGGGACAGAATCAGAAATACGCAAATAAGATAATGTATCGAAGTGGAACCCTTATTGATATTTATTAAGAAATCACAGCTACGGTGGCTGGGACATATCTTACGGATGCCGGCAGATAGACTGCCAAAGCGGATATTCTAGGCAAGACCAGAAGGCAGAAGACCAAGAGGCCGTCCTAGGAGGAGCTGGCGGAAATGGTTGGAAGACTGCTGGGAAGCGAGGTTGCAACTAAATTGTGATGATGTGGAGAGTGACGATAGGAAGTGTTGGAACCTCTTATGCGGTGCAGGGACCTTGACCCAGTAGGATAAGAGGTAGAATAAGAAGAAGAAAAATAAATTGAAAAAAGTTCAATATTCCAATTTTTTATTATTAAAACTAGTAACTTTAATGTAGGTATGTGCTGTATTTCGGAAATCATTGGCATTTTTTTGATGATTGTTAAGCTCTTATAAACATGCGAGAATATCACTATTTGACTTTATTTGTTTTTTAATTTTTACTGAATAAAGTTTTTTTGTTGACTAAATGAAATGTGATTATACTCGTTTATAACAAAGATAAAAATATAATACGTTAACATCACAATATTTAGTAATGTGATTGTATTGCTCAATTTATTTTCAAGTTTCAATTAAAATTCCAAAGAATTTACGCTTAAAATGATCAGAGCCAATTATTACAATCGAGAGGAAGTCAAACATGAAAATAAACAAAGTTCTATAATTTAATTATCGTTTTGGAAAGGAACTTTTACTTCTCCCAACTGAGTTTAGTCAGTATTTATCTTGGAGTTCCACTCCACACGGATAAAGTTCTGTAAACACTAATTTTAGCATTTCAATTGAATTTTGCATTCCATTGTTTCGTCTGTGAATTGAAAATTCAACGGCTCAGCAGTAAAATTTTGTCCAAAGTTCAAATTTAAAAAAAAAATTAAATCCACTTATTTATGCCCAATGATCGCTGAGTACACATTGATTACTCAAATGATGTCAGTCATCATGACATCATTGGTATAAATAAAGTTATTAACGTTGCTTCTTCAATACTGCAAAGTGATTTTGTGGTAACATTATTTATATATTAAAGAGTTAAGGTTGTTATTACGGTCTTTACCGTACGTACGTACGTTATCCGCAACCAGTTACAGTTAAATTATTTATATAATTAAAAATAATACAATTTACCACTAATTTGTTGAAGTATCGGCATATTTGACTAGTTCTATTACACTCTGTATATATATATATATTAGTTATAGTAAAGGTTTTCAGTTTTAGTTTTTGTGGTCATATTAACTCTATGTTCAGCAACCGTAGCAGATATCTTTCTGTTTGATGTTTTTCTATACTTATTTTGTTTTCATATACCTACTATTAATTTATATAAATAAAAATGTAATTTTCAATGGTCCAAAATCATAAATCACCTAAAGTTCTTTTTGACACGACGTTTCTTTAATTCGCACGAATTATTTGAAAAAAAGGCGCAAGTACCCTTTCAATATTGATAAATATTTAAATATAAAAATTTTAAAATTCAAATTCTTTGATTACATTCGGTCGTCTTTGCTTAAATAAAACGTTTGAACTGACGAGAAAGTACAGCCAATCGTATCGCGGTTCTATACCTATAAAACTCAATGTCTGTCTGTCTGTCTTTCTGTCTGTTCTCTATACAAATCTACACCGTTTGTTCAATTCGACTCAAATTTTGTATACTTGTGCTATAGAGCATGTCCTCCCTCCAGTTCTATCCCTTCCCCTCCTCCTGATATATTTACAATGCAAATATGTACCGTTTGACCGATCTGACCCAAAATTTGGAAACTTATTTTTCAGCACCCGGCGGGAAACATAGGCGACATTTCTCTCCTCCGCTTTTACCCCTTCCCTTCCCCCGATATATTTACAATGCAAATCTGTACCATTAGACAGATCGGACTCAAGATTTGGGAACCTCTTCTTTAGGAGCTCGCGAGTAATGTAAGAACATTTCCCCCTCCATTTTTACCCCTTTCCCTCCCCCTGATATACACACAATGCAAATTTAAAAAAAAAAAATCTGTACCATTCAACCAATCGGACTCAACATTCGGAAACTTATTCTTAAGGACCTGGCGAGTAACATAGGCGACATTTCCCTCCCCTTACATATTCAAAATGCAAGTTTGTACCATTCGACCGATCGGACTCAAAATTTGGGAAATTATTCCTTTCGATCTGGCGGGTAACATAGGCTACATTTTCTCACACCGCTTTTACCCCTTCCCCTCTTCCTGATATATTTTCAATGCAAATCTTTACCGTTCGACCGATCGAATTCAAATTTTGCACACTTATGCTTTTGGACCCGGCGGGTAATAAAGGCTACATTTATTCCCTCCCCCCCACTGTTATATTTTCTGTGCAAATCTACACCGTATGACCGAAATGACCCAGATTTTGCATACTTATTTTTCAAGACCCGGCGGGTAATAAAGACAACTTTTCCCCTCCCTCACCCCCACATTAGATATACTTTTTAAACAAATCTATAACGTTTTTCGATTTGATCCAAATTTTGTATTCTTATTCTTTAGGTCACGGGGTAACACATGGGTCACAATTTCTTCCTGGATATCCCATCCATCCCAGCCTAGATTAAATGGATCCTTTTTTTTATTAGAGATTCCGAAACAATTAAAACTTTTTCCCCCCCACAAACTAATGTTTAGTTTAATCTTTAGTCCGATCAACGCCGGGTATGAACAGCTATTAATATATAATAATGTAAATATTCGTTTTTTTCAAAAATCTTAAATCTCAGAAATTTCTTCACGGGTTGACTTTAAACAATGCTGCAATCGAATACGCGCATGTTTTTATATACCTACTACGTTTTTATACACCTACTATCATACAAATGTCACATCTGTCACAGGTAAAAATATGCTTTTTTGAAAAGTAGCAAAATTGAATACCCACAAGCATTGTAAAATTAAACATATGAGAAACGTGTGCTTTCTTTCTTTTCCATTTAATAAGACTGAGCCACAGCAACGCGTGGCCGGGTGCAGCTAGTACATAATGTAACTTAATCCATAATATATAATAGAAATATCAATTAATCTCATTTACGTTTCTTACATAATATTAACTGTATTCATCATTATTATGATGGACCCTGTAATGGGATCCGAAACATCGGGCAAAGTGATTAAACATACACGACAGAATATCCCTGAAAACTATTCACAGAAGATTTTAAACGACCGTGCAAACCTGAGAACATTTAAGGCGATGGTCTAGCAGAGTGAGCAAATTTCACCATTTTTTCTCATATCTTCTCTTGCGTTTTTTATCACATTTTTGTATGAAAATACCTTATTTTAAAATTTATTCATCAGATTACGTTTATTTTAAATAAGAATGTTTTGTCAAAATTTCACAAACTAAATTATATAATTGATTAATAAATTAAAAAACCTTGTTTTAAAAATTAAGAAAATTGCTCCACTTTGTGGGCCTTTTATGACTGAACGGCCTGTTAAAATGTCTTTTTTCTTCAATAATATTACAAATTAAACGTTTATCTTAAATTTGTTACAATTATTGAAAAATCTGTTAGTAAGTTTACATGCAATTTATGTTTTAAAAAACAATGTTTTTTGAATTATTTTTATTTTTTGTGTGTTTTTTTCAATCCTTCATAGATAGTTTATAACTTTTTTTCTGTAACAAATTAAAGGAATAGACATTATTATTTTAAAATTAATACAAAAAAAATCAAAAAATTATTCTCTATTTCAGATTTTAGCTATTTAATCAAGGCACTGCGTATTGTGTCATAAATACGTTGCGTCTTGATTAAATATCTAAAATCAAGAATATCGACAAAGATTTTGATTTTTTTTTTGTTTTTATTATAAAATTATAATATCTATTCTTTTGACTATTGAAGTAAAAAAGTTGTCAACCATGTAAAAAGAGTTGAAAATACCCACAAAAAAATAAAATATTTTTAAAAAACAGTATTTTTTAAAACATAAATTGCAAGTAAACTTACTAACAGATTTTGCTATAATTATAATAAATTGAAGATAATTGTTTTCTTTGTAATATTATTGAATAAAAAAGACATCTCAACAGGCCGTTCAGTCATAAAAGACCCACAAAATGGAGCATTTTTCTACATTTTTAAAACATCGAAGGTTTGGTAATTTATTAATCAATTATATAATTTAATTTGTGACATTTTAATAAAAAATTCGTATTTAAAATATATGTGAGCTGATGAATAAATTTTAAAATGAGATATTTCCCTACAAAAATGTGATAAAAAACGCAAGAGAATATATGAGAAAAAATGATGAAATTTGCTCATTCTGCTAGACGATCGCCTTAAACTTTATTGCAATATGAGATAAGTCAAATAGTTCAGTTATATCATCATCATTAAAATAGTCACTCTTACGGAATATTAATTTTCTTGACGATAATCCCAATCCCTAGAATACATAACATTGTCAATATATATATATATATAAAGAAACCCATGTTTCCCTATCTGCCAAGTTTTCTCCACAACCAACCACAACCACCCACCGGTGGTTATGGTGGTGGATAGCCCTTGGTGTCACATCGAAAATATGCGAGTTTGGGGGGTGGCTGTGCGTGGGTGGGAGTGGGTGACGAAAATGTGCATTCTAGCACATTGTTTTGTTAAAAAATGGCCGCAAATGCTTCAGATTATTTCAAAATAGGCGCGCCGACTGTGTCGGTGGGTCTAGAATTCTAGAAGGATCCGGAATAACCTGCTCTAGAAAGTTCTGGAAGGAGAAGGTTCTAGAAAATTCCCGAAAGTTCTAATAAGATTCTGAACTGAGTGGCGGAATGTGTGGGTGGGTCTAGAAGGTTCCTGTACACTCAATAAATTTCTTAAAAGTTTTGGAAGGAGCAAGTTCTAGAAGGTTCGCGAAAGTTCTATGACGATCCAAACAGTGTACTAAAAATCTACGCATGCGAAGCCGCGCGGGCACACTAGTTTCTTTATATTTGATAATTCTCTAAGGCCTTATAATCGGTTTTTTAATTTGCATTATTAATTTGACTGTATAAATAATAATTTTTACTAATTTTATTTTGTTTGCTTGTTCGGCACTTGTACTTACACGTCTAATTGTTATACATGATATTGTGCCAATTGTACAAGACCACACTGTATTGATAAATGAAATATATGCATGTTACTAGAACAGGTTTTGTGACACTTATAATTAAAATATTGTGTTAAGTTTCTATAAAGTAATACATTATACTTTGCGTATATTTTGACTAGTTTTACGTTAGTGTCTCATTAAAATTAATATATATGTATCTTTATTTGGGTAACAATGTTGATGTTTTTCCGTGTGTACCTAAAGCTCGTAAAAAACGCACAAAACAACCAAGACTGTTTTCTTTACTGAAGTCTTTACATTAATAGTTTCATCATTGGATAAGTAAAAGACTTTTTTCTTCTCTGTACGGGGAATGGAATTCTCGCCAGAAAATGGTCCGATATTTATCATCGAGAATTCACAATACCTTATGTAAATCATTCCAAGTAGGCTCGCACGCGGCGTTATTCTAAGTTTATATTCCCGCAAGGAGCACCCGGCCCTGCAAATGTTCCAATATACAGAGTACATAAAGGAATAAACGGGCCGTTTGAATGTATTATGAATACTTTAATTCGCACTTGGTTTTTAACATATTTCAATTTAAAACATATATTTTATTATTTTTTTGGATTTAGGTACCTACTTATATTGTTTAATTACACTTACATGTTTCGAAAAAACTTTCCATCGTCAGAGTGTTTTATAAATGTCAAATGTCAAAATAAATTATGTCTTTTGTTTTTCTAAATTATCTAAAAAAATATTTTTAAATATTATTGTAAGTGATAAATATAAGTAGATACAAAAAATAATTTAATAAATATAGATTGACATTCAAATTATTTAATTAATTAAATAATTTAAATGTCAATCTATAAATTCGGTCCACCAATTAAAAAACTATTTAAATTTAATTGAGTTGCATCCCTTTTTTAATGTAATGGACATAAATTATATACACAACATGAACATACAATTTCTCCAGTACGTTCATTATTTTTTATTCCCTTTCTTTTAACTCGTAGCGTCTGCGGTTTATTGTCTGCCGGAAAAACTTTGGATCAATTTTTAACTTTTTCCGTGATCCAATTGAGCTGAAACTTTGCAGTCAGACTCGTGGCAACGATTAAAAATGATTTAACAAATTTTCGTTAAAAAATGTAATATTTATAGTATAATTTTAGATTTTTCCAAATTTTAATGGTTTTTTTCAATTTGGAATCATTACAAATGAGTAATGACCCCAACACGTGTAGTAGGCAAGAAACCTGATTCAATAAAAAAGGGAGTATAATAAAAAACTTGGTTTTTATGGGTTAGTTTTTTCTAATAATATTTTGAAAATATTCTGTTTTGGTTTATATTTTGAACGAAGTCCGAAATTCGTGCATATTTCATCATAAGCAAATTAACATACCTCCAATACAATCTTTCGCTGCGTAAGAAAAAATCACTACGTATGTGCGTCCTGTGATATGAGACTCCAGCGAAATGTTGAGAATCGAATATCTACACATTAATACGGTTCGTCTCAAATATCTGTCTGTTTTAATATCTTAATATGTTGAATGACCACAAATAAATCTTTAGAAAGTATCTCGTTCTAAATTTGGAACTCAAAATAAAAGCCCAAGAGATCAAAAAATAAAAATTAAATTCTAACTTAAATATATTTGATACAGGTGGATGCGTGGAAAGACAATTTTGATGATAATTATGCATATTTATTAAGAATTTTCTTAGGTTTTCACGGTATTTTCTGTGTATGTTTCATCTGTTGTCTGATCACTATATCTGCGGAATCTGTGTATGTTTCATCTGTTGTCTGATCACTATCTTTGCGGAATCTCGAAATCTACAAGCACCCGATAAATATTAATAGAGATGGTATCAAATTAATAACAACAGTATCCAGCGCTTTAAAGTCAATCTCTTCGCAGATTCCGCAGAAATAGACATCAGACAACAGATGAAACATACACACAATATAAAACAACACATAACTCCGACACGGTATTGCCACATAACACAGAACACAAAAAGCACCAAGCTTTCGACAAGGTATTGCTAGCCAATACTTTACACAACACTGACATCGTTCTTACCCTGTTCTCGACACAGTATTGAAAGCCAATCATCATCATCACTCTTGGCCCTACAACCCCTAGTGGGTATTGGCCGTCTCAAAGTCATCTTTTACTCATCTCGATTTAGTGCCAGCTCTCTCCAGTTCAGAAGCTCCAATGCAGAAATATATTTGAGGAGGTTGTCGCCCCATCTTAATTTTGGCCTTCCTAAGCTCCTTCGTCCTCTGGCTTCGAGTTCAGTAGGGATTTTCGTTCTTGATGCTCGGTCATTCTCTCCAAATGACCCAGCCACCACCACCATATTGCAAGCCAATACTTTGCCACAACACCAACACTCACATCAATACATCAGTCCTGTTGATGGACCCTGCAATGGGATCTAAAACGTCGGCCAAAAAGGTTGTAAAAATACGGCATAATCCCCCAGAAGACATACACCAGAATATGCTTATGGCAGTAGATATTAAATAAAACCCAGTGTTCGAAAGATGTATAAAATACTAATTTTATAATTTATATTATCATTTATATAAAAAAAAAAACATTTCTGTCTTGTAACGCTTTATACCTGAGCATAATCCTCAATAAAATAACTATATAGTGTAGGTTCGTAGAGTTTGGAACGAGTATATATGTAAGTACACTCGTTTCAAAAAATCCGTTTCATAAATAAATAAAATGAATTATAATTTTCAAAGACACTTACAATCTTCTATGTGAACTTTTCTAGGCCAAACTACCTTATATATCTGACCTTTCTGGCTAAAATTTTAGATCCATTGCAGGGTTCATCATCAGGGTTGAGATAAAGCCTTTTTAATAAAAGATTATAGTAATTTTATTCTTCTTTTATTGCCACTTCCTACAATACGTCTGTCTTCATATCTAATGCGGATAGAATACTACTATATCATTGTTTAAAAAAATGATTTAAAACATTATCTTCTTATAAATATGCGAATGCGCTTAAGTGAATAACGACACAATTAATTTAAACAAAGCACTCAGCGTGTCTGATCTACTCGCATCTTCATATTATTTTAATATTTATATCAAATTAAATAGATATCAAAAATTCAAATTTAATGTCACTGACAATTATTATTTGCTTTGTAGGAAATCTTTATCATTTGTTTTCTGTACAATTTGCAATGCTTTTCGAAGGTCGCTACTTCAAAGGTTTTAAATGATCCTTCCAGGAAAATGTTCGAGAGTTTCTTACATCATTTCATGTTTATTTCAAAAAGTTTTATTTCGTTGTATGACTTTCTTAAATAATATACGTAACAATGTTCAGTCCGAATCGTAAGCATTCAGAGAATTCGATTTGTACAAAATATTGCTCCATACTTGGGGGTTTCATTTGAATTCTAAGCACGTTCTATGGAAATAAAGTAAATTTTTGACGGATTCCGAACTCCAGCGTAGTCATAGAGGGACCTAAAAGGCTTTTATTACGTGTATGAATTATGCGCTAAAACTTGATTTAGTATTTTATCTACAGTTTTGTTTATGGAATAAACTCTACGAAAATAAATGTTCTTTTTCTTAACCTTTTTATGCATGCAGTAAGTAACAAAGCTGTTCCAAGGACACTAAAACTCAAACATTTGTATAAATATGCGCAATAGTAATTAGTAACCATTTCAACTAATCCTTAAACAAACAAAAAAATGCTCGCAGTAGTAAAAAATTATGTTTTCACAGTGCATGTTACTGAAAATTATATGTTGTAACTCAATCTTTATTTAAAGGTATTATTAAGTCATCAGGTAATGATAGTTGAAGCGACAATATTAATCATACAAATTATATGGCTATATGTAGGTATCAATGTTTCACAAATAATTCCAAATATTTAGAGGAAACATATCACTATTGTTATTTTATTGAAACTAAGAAAAAAAATCTTTTTTAATCACGAAAAGTTTACGATGATGTGAGTTAAGAGCAGGGATTCGGAAGAATATTTTCTACTACATTATGCTGAAAGTTAAATACATTAAAACTCTCAGGCGTATTTAATGAATTAATTCTGATTCGGAAGAAGTGTTCTTTAAATTATCAATAAAGTATCAATATCGATAAGCATCAGTAATTATTTACACTTCTGTATTTACTAGCGTAAAAGTGCTACTATGGAATATTGGCGGTCCATGCCCAGCATTCACAGGGACTGTGATTTTTTTTAATTTCAAAATGGCGTTAAAGGGTTACGGGAAGGGTTTGCCTTTATTTTATTCAAATGTTAACAAATTTAGTCCAGGTAGCGGACTTGAAAAAAAAAAGTTTTTTAAGTGCGCAAAAAATCTGTCAAAAAAATCTCAAAATTTAGATTTTACACTAGCAAGGAAAATACGATTTACCCAAAACGAATAAAAAAATACTTTTCTCAGTCAGCAAAAGTGAGCAATTTTATTATATTCATCGCAAAGTCCCAAAAGTCCTGCAAAGTTCTTCTTCTAAGGGTCAATATGTGAACATTACGATTTCAATGTTTGAAACAAATTCAATTACGTTCTGCAAAACTGTCTCTGCAAAAATAGAGTAAAGCACCTGTTTGACCGAGAGTTATATAAAATATGTTTGTCGCAGTTACGTATGTGTGTGTGTGTGTTCTGGAATCAATACTGTCCCATAAATCTATGTAAGTGTTGGAAAATTTTGAAATATTTATGTAGGTATGTGAGTTTTGGTTTAAAACATATATTCCGTCAATTCCAAATCTGTGGGATTTGAGGCATTTTTGGCGTATTTTTCCATTGTTAATTTATATTTTTCGTCGTGTGATTAGATAAAAGTGCAAAGTATTTATTTAAAAATAAAATAATTTATGTAAGTTAAAATAATACAAATAATATTTAAATATTGTTACGGTATCGTGGTTTTAGGAGGTAAATGAAACACTAATAACAATTTAAACTTTTAATAAGCACGCAAAGTTACTGGATACGAATTTAAAAGAATATCTGTTCTTAAATTCACACTTTATGTTTCTTCAATATTTCACACAGGTTCGCACTACTTTACGTCTCTATTTTTGCAGAATAATCCGTTTTCAAGTATGCGATTAGATACTTCCTCACTGGCCACTAGCTTGGTCACACTGCTATCCGCTGCACAGTTCACCTTACTGTGAAGTTAGCCCACTGTCAGAAATAGCAACTCTAATTGCGCAGCGCGGTGCCCCCAGATTCTCGGTTCTTCCAGAATCCAGTGGATCATACCAAAGCCTTCTAGTTATTTCCAATTTGGTGTAAAATGTTTAGAGTACTGTAAAATTGTCGATTACCTGTAGATATTCCGATTCTATCATCCCGTGACAATATAATGAAATAAATTATTATTGGGGATGGATTGGGTATTTTTTAATTTCATTTTTATTTGTCGACACATCTATATAATATAAGAATTCCCTGCCGCGTTCAACTTGTTAGCAAATTTTACTAATACGCAACCGTTCTTGCGCTTAACTTCTAACTTCTTAACGCCATTGATGTGTCCACTCAATATTATAATTTAGAACTGCATTATATTGAAGTTCACTTCACTCGTTTGTAAGTCAACTACAGTTGCCGGCAAACTTCATGAAATTCTTTGGCTAAGTGGGGGAATGCGCAGAAGACGAAATTTGGGTCTCGTTGGTAGAAAGGTAGATGCGCAAACGTCCCCCCACTACGCCGCAGAATTTCAAGATGTTTGCCGGCTACTGTACACACACAAACTACATACACTTTAAACTTCAAACTACATACTTAAAAATACATACTTCGAAGTGCACTTCAAATGGCGCACTTTGAATTTTTAATTGAAGTGTGACTTTTAACTAATGTGAAACGGAAACGTGAACCCCCCCCCCCCCCAAAGCCACTATCATAGGTTTTAAAATTTTCAGTACAGTTTTACTTAACTTTACTTTCATATTTAATACTACTTTATTTTAAGCAGTTTTTCATTGTCGTTGCAGTCCATTGCAGTCGGCGATAATATTTAGGCAGATGAAGTGAGTATCTTTCGGTATATACTACAAATATAGCGCACACTTTGTTGTCTTCAAACTGGTAAATGTGTGTTGAAGTCTTCATTTAGATATATGTGGTTTTTTCCTTAACTAATACACAATAGTTTGACCAAATTTCACAATATATAGTTACACTGAAGAGAACATGCACTTAGCACAAAAGCGGTAGAGACACAAACTTACCTCATACATTATCACCAAATTTGTAATTTCGGTATAATTTTGAATTTAAATAGCATTCATTAAATAAATAGAAGATAGGTACAAGGTCTTTTTTAATTAACTTCGAAAGTTAAGTTGATCATCAAATAGGACGGAAAACCATCGGATCGTTTCGCTCCGAACTATGATATTTCAGTTTCCTAGCACTGTGTCAACTCTTCTAGATATATTATTACGGGCTTGCAGATGTAAGAAATGAAACACATAAATTAAATTATTTTATTTTATATACAAAAGTCACTCGACACAACCAAATGTAAGACTATGATATAATTCGCACTAATCGTCACTTGAGAATCTTCCATTTGTCTATGGAAAGTTTTATTAGACCATTTCAATCGCAATGATTCCGTATCGAGAATACTCCAAACATAGGTAGGTACTCTGGTATTTTGTCGCTGGTCGCAATGTAATCGTATTTGCAATGAATCGCCCGCTCGCATTATCTACGGTTCTTTCTAATTGTCTCAACAAATTGACTGGTTAGCGCGATGCCGTCACGTATTTGTAAGTATTAATTATTTTCTGGAATCTTTTCATACATTTTTGTGTGTTTTATTGAAATGTCGTGTTTTTTATCGATATCTAGTTTATTTCAAAATATACAAGGTGTTGGAGAATCCTCGATTATATGCGGCTCCCATTGTTTCGAGCATTTTGTGATAGTGTACAATTAAAAATAAAATTATTTTAATCAAAAAATGCTCCATAAATTTTAATTATAATTATCCAAAATCATAAACTACTATTAGGAAATAGTTTTCCAAAATTTCTAAAATGAATTGTTCCATACTTATATTTTTTATGTTTTCATTTCCATAACAGTTTGGTATTTCATACATTTTTTTAACTTATTCTATACAGCGATCTAATATCCGTATCCAAGTAGGTATTAGAATAATGTCTACGTCAATAATAAAGTGGCAACTGAATATAACTTTATTGAATACTAATTTTTGTCCGGTTTTAAGATCGGATAGGTAGATTAGATTAAAATGAGACGACTGTTTTTTGCTACAAATATAATAGGTATTATAATTCAATTCTGTACTTTGGTATTCCAAGCATTATTATTGTAAACTTAATATTTTTATAAGGCAAACTACAGTTGCTACAATAACAATTAAATCTGGATTGTTATTATAGCAATTGTAAGCTTGGAGTTTTGAGAAAGTTAAAGGGAATATTATCTGAGCGCGCTTTGAAACAACATCTATTAATAAGGGATAAGTTTTCTAGGGTGACCCATTAAAACAGTAATTATATGTGTTCAATAACTTATATATTAATTTAAATTAGTTTCCGGCACGCCTTCAGAATCTTATCTGCCGTATTTAGATATGTAGTTTTGGTGGCAATTCGTAGAAAGTTGAAGAGCGGCTTAATGTACTGTCCCATTTATAGAAGGGCTCATTGTATTCAAACACGAGTCGTGCACGTCACCTGGCTATTTAATCGATTTGGTATTTTCCTTTTTGTCATTAAATTACTTTCAATTGCGCTAGTTGTAGTCAAGTTCAAACTTGTAAACTACTTTGTCGTTCATTTTTGTAAAATTTGCATTAAAAAAATCTTCATCATGATTGCGCAAAAAACGCTAACGGTGCGTAATTTTTCCATGGCCAGTTTCAAAAATCGTATGATTTTTTTAAATGAAACGAGTTGTACAGATTATTTGAAAGTACGTTTGGATATTATTTAATACGTATAAATATTATTTTTACATTATGTAATATCGAGTCTAACTACCGAGTCACTTCATTTGCATTTGAAGAATATTTATATTTTCTTAAATTATTTTTATTTTTTCTCCTGGCTGAATCTGATGTTACGTATATTACGCATAGATAAACAATATATGTAGTACATTGTCTATAATAAACTGCGACGTAATGCTGGTCAACTGCCATATTAATTTATTTCGGCCTATGCCCAATACGAACTGTAGAGTAGTAATGGGTCCGCTCTATACTAACTACTAGTCATCTTCTTCTTCTTCTTCATCAGCCTTCATTTCTCCACTGCTGGATATAGGCCTCTTCCATACCCTTCCATCCTTCCGTATTGTTTCCTAATTGTAGCCATTTCTTTCCCCCACAGTGAAAGTACTAACAACTAGTACTACATTACATTGAAGTATACACTTCACACCTTTTGGAGTGAAGTGCACACTTCAAACTACACACACTTCAAAGTTATTGAAAGTACGATTACATACTTATAGTACATTTCTTATGTGAAATTGTGAAAACTGATGTAGATAAATGAATAAATTTTTGGTTTTTGGAAATCAAACCCCCCCCCCATTTAAAAATTTTGGAACCAAATGAAGAAATCTCTGAAAACTGAAACAACGCCCCCCCCCCTGGTTTTGAACATTTTCTAGTAGCACATTTTTCAAGAAGCATTTCTTGTAGGTCATTACAATTTTGTAGTACTACATTTAATTTACTCCATTAGTACTACAATAAGTTCACTTCATTTGAATAACAATTAGTTCACGTCATGTAGTTTTTACTACAAATGTAGTATAAACTTTGTAGTCTTCAAACTGGTGAACGTGTGTGTGTTGCAGTCTTCATTTCGAATAGTGTTTCCCTTCGCTACTGTAGAGCCTTTAAAGAAGAAGTCTGATTCATTTCTAAGTGGAGATGTTGCAATTCAAATGATATTTTTGTTCTAGACTATTAGGTTTTAATCATTAAATTGCTTATTTGAATTGTTGATTATAAATCGCTCATTTTCCCACCAAAAGTTTTCGTTAAGTAGGGAGGAGGGATGCTGCCTTTGCTTTAAAACCTCACGTTATGTAAACGCATTATTGGGATACAGTGGAATCTCCTTGTTTTCCTAATCACAGTACTGTGGCCGGTGATATTGGCTATAACTACGCCCATTAGCGTATATCCTGATGTTGCTCCTACTCCTTACTGCACTGCACTATTGGGTGTGCACTATACTTACGTGATTGTACACCTTTTTTTGTTTGTTCTGTTATCTTAATAAACTTGCTTATACATCCATTGGTCTCGTAAAGTAGGATTATTCAACACTTTTATAGCTATGTAGTAACACTTTTACAAGTACACCCATTGATCTTAAATAGCTGGATTATTTAATATTTTCGTAGTCATGCAAAAACACAGATATATCGAGTCTATTAATAATAATATGCTTGTTGTATTTTCTTAAATACTAATTAATGAATTCGGCTTTAAAATATTTCAAAAATATATATTTTCACGTAGAATATGTAATTTATCCTTACTAAAAATAATTATTTTGGAATTAAGTATTTGACAAATACTCCAAATGATGTTACGTTATCGGATACATTCTAATTATTTTGCGCTATCATAATAATCATATGTTGACAGTTATTAAATAACGTGGTAAATTTCGTCAATTTTGGCATCATGAATATTTCATAAAATAAATACTAATTTCAAAAGTTGATAGAGATCAGTTTAAGGATTGTATCTTATCCTGGGATAACAATATCAGGATTATTGTTACCCTAGATCGAGCGAAAATACAAGGAGAGATCTGAAAGCACTCCATGAGTTTTTCTGAGAATGGGGGATTAGCAGCACAGTCGCGCCAAGCGGTGATGTGCATCAGGCAAAGGCTCTCGTTGGGCCATGAAGGCATGTTGTAATAAATTTCATGAAAATGTAGTATGACTGAATTAATAAAAGAGTAACTTTCCAAAAAGTCAGGTAAATATTTTTTAAACAAGTGAATCATGTGTATCCATGTATATTTTAAATAAAATGTTAAGTTCAGAATATTTTGAGTTCGTCCAAATTTTTCAAGAACACAGTACTGGATTATATCCCAGGGGAACATCTTTAATCACGATATATTTTAGATGTCTCTTAGAGACGAAATGAATATGATGAAACTTTTAAAAAGCAATTTAAAATTGAAATACTTGTCAGGCGTCTTTTAATGTAATGTTAATGATTCGGTGGAATCTCTATATATATAAAGTATATTGCTTTAAATTCCAATCAAAAATATGAAAACCTCATTAGTGAAATCTGTATTTGATTAGGGGACAGAAAAGCTTCGGACGCTGGTGGCGTTAGTGATAATTACAACACATGTGTGAAACATGTTGTAAAACTTTTATATATATATATAACTTCCAAACATTTTATAGATATGGTATTCTATCATGGGTGGAGATGGTGAACATTACACTGTGTAAACTGATCACTTAAGCTAACCGTACGATAGGTCGTAAGCCCTATGAAAACCCTAAAATAAAGACTTCCATACCTTCTTTCCCATAAAAAATATAATTTCTCTTTGAGACATTTTTATTATATCTTGATGTTATCGAAATAATCTATTTTCAAAATATATTGGTATTTCGTGTAAATAAATGCATGATTGTCATTTTAATATTAATTACATAGTTAATCTAAAATAAGATTTTTTCAATTAGGGCCAATTTTAAAAGTCTTTCTTTTTTAACATCCCTTAGAAGCTATATGCAATAAATTATTTTCCATATTGTGTTCATTCATCCAGATAAACCATACCATATAGTTGCTTTTCATTTAAATTTTTTTTACAATTATAGATTTTTTATTCAATTTACAGAAGTCCTTCTCAAAACGTATCCCAGACGGGTTGGGAAGCCAAAGATATCAAATAAGTAGCTAGGAAGAGATGATAAAACAATAGCCTCATTAGCCACCCAGTGCGGAGTTCCATCCAGATCACGACCCAGATGTTTTTCTGAATATATCCTTTGTCGTGATTCAGATTAGAGTTTGAGCTCGTTTTTCAGTTGATTTGTATGAAAATTTAGGAGTGGTTTTTTTAAAAATATTTATACTAACAGGATATAGAGTACATGATACTCTAATAATAAAACATTATAAATGAATACTATGCCCATTATCCCTATAACAAGTGTCTTTGGCACGCTTTAGCAACACGTATCTTTACATTCAAGTATATTTTTACTTTATTTTACATGTACATTTATGTGTATTATATATTGAGTGTTTGAATGTAGTGCGGTGTAGTTTAGCGGTGCAAATGTAGTGATGAAAATGTAGATTTCTTAAAAATATTTTTTTGTTGACGTACACAACTATAAAGCCGTCAAAAGAAGGTACTCATTACAATTTTAAAAAATCGTACGTGTAGTTGTGTACGCGCGGTAGAAGTTTTACTTCTATAAACAAAAACTTCCTTTAAAAAATCGTGAACTCGCATCTAGACACATTCTGACAGCTGACGAGAATTCAACGTGGCCTCGTAAATGAGCAGTTGTTTCTTTTTAAAAAACTTGTACAAAAAAGTCTATCATATTTTATCGTGTTCGACCAAAAACGGTTCCGTATTCAAAAGTTTTGAAACTTTGACAGCCCCATTGAATTTCCAGTAAATTAATGTTTTTTTGTTTTGAAAACAAACGTCCTACAATTAAGTCGTTTTTACAGTAAATAATTTCTCGAATATCACTTTTAATCGTTTTTGACAACGTGACTAATACAAACTTTCTTAAAAAACTATCGAAACATTCGTGTACTCGCATGTAAACAGAATTTGACAGCCGACAAGAATGCAATATTACCCCGTTAGTTCTGATATCGCATTTTCGCTACATGTTCCGCTACATGCTGCATGCGTGGCTTTCGTTACAATAAATAAATTATCCAAAGAAAAAAAAAGTATAATTCCAATAATAAATTTACAATGAAAGGGAAGAAAACATTGGTTAACAGAATATATGATATCGAGGGTAGAAAGCCAAAAGGGCGTAAGCGATTATTTCGAACTTTATAGGAAAGCAAAATAAAGTTTTTTCAATCTGATTCCGTCAATATTTCTTTTTTTATTAAACGATTTTTATACGTTTTGGATTAACAAATATGAAAATCGTGTAATAATAAAAGAAACATTGACAAATCAGATTAACAGAACTTTATTTTGCTCTCCTGTAAAGTTCAAAATAATCACTTACGCTCTTTTGTATTTATATTCTCTATATAATAAACAGTAAAAATTAAACAGTATATCTACATGTAATACTACAGTAAGAATATACACAAAAAGTTTAAGAAATAGAAAAAAAATTGTAGCTATTTGTTTTTATTTTTACAAAGTTTGTCATATAAGTGGATTCTAATAATCACTCAATTGCTGACCATGAGAAACTTATATAGGAAGAAAAAAAGTTATCTTAATAAAACTATGAAAAATAAAAGTACTCTGTACAGAAAAATATAAGACAGCCCTACGAATAGTTGAAGATCAAGTTAAAAATGTAAATTATAAATAAATATTAGTTTTTTAATTGTTGTCCCACATAAATGCATTACAATTATCGCATATTAATTATTTCTCTCTTCTTATATACATTTATGTACTACTTACTATTTAATACATTATAATGATACTCTACTACTACACACTACTCACGAGTTGTATTACTCTTGTAGAAGAGAAATACCATTGCAAAAAAACTGTCGCTATATTTACTGATAAAAAATGTATTTAAAAGAAAATTTTTTTTTTTAAATATTAAACAATTTTTATTAATCAATTAGAAAAGACACACAGAAAAAATCAAATTAACGAAAACATATTTTAACTGTCACCGGGACTCGAAGCACGGACCTCCAATTCTAACCGGGAATGGCAATTATAAGAATGTGTTTCCTTTAATATATATATATATATGTTATATCAAATGTTTCCAAAAATTAAAATGAAATAAATTAATTTCTGGGGTCCTCTAGCGGTAGATACGCGAAGGTATTCGTGACTATTGCATTTTAAAAAGTGGATTGCTTTTAAAATGGAATAAAAATGTTAATCAATTAAAAAGAGAATACATGTAAGGTTGAAAAATTTTCGTTAACTTACCAGAGTGCCGTGGCGAAATTGGATAACGCACCATTCCCGGTTAGAATTGGAGGTCCGTGGTTCGAGTCCCGGCGGGATTAAAAATATTTTTTCGTTAATTTGATTTTTTCTGTATATCTTTTCTAGTTGACTAATAAAAATTATTTAGTAATTCACAGAACTTTGTTCTTAAATTGCAACTTCACAATAAGAATGTGTTTCCTTTAATATAAAAAAATATTAAATTGTTGGAAGAAAATTTCCAATCAATGAACATTTGTAATTATGTAAATCTTGTGAAAATATATCTGACAGATGAGCATATTCCTTATTATGCCTGTGTTTTCTATTTTTCAACGATTATGCCTATGTTATCTATTTATCAACGATATAACAATAATAATTCATATATACTTTGTATTTACAGGCTGGCAATGAAAAGTTATATATTGCCCGGTAAACCTAGCAGGAACATGACATATTATTACTGATTTTACATAATTATTGAAAACATTGAGAAATTATAAATGTTAATCGAATTTGACTAGTATCTTTCAGTAAATAATTATTTATATTACATAAACCTATATTATTTAATACACTTTACTTTACGTACGCTTTATATAAATAAATAGGATGGATCAATTTCAATTTAAAATCACTCATTTCCCCTAAAATTTCCTTCAAAAATCTGTAAAAAAAATTCTGAGTAAGTTTTTGAGCATATGAAAGGGTGCCTCATAGAAAAAAAAACATTTTTAAGCACCCTAATGTATATTATAAATAAGTAAATGTGTATAAATATTAAATACATATTTTAATAAATAGTCAGTAGATAATATTTTAAGTGCATACATTTTAAAACAATCTGTATTTCTCGTTACTTTAAACGATTTGTTTTTTTAAGCTGGCAACGTAAACAATCTCAATACTATATGGCAGGTCTAGCGCAATCATAATATAGATTCTTAAAAAATTCGTCGTGATTATCGTCGTACTGGTCTCAGATGAAATTAAAATAATAACAGAAAAAGTAATTTCCTTGTTCCGAAAAAAATACGTTTTTTAAATAAATTGAATGAAAGTCTATATTAAGATTTATCAAATGTCAATCCAAGCATCGTACGTCAATGGTGAGGCAACCGGAAGCTAGTACTACTCATTTTATGTACATTTCAATAAAAAGACTACCTACTGCTGAAGTTTTCATCAGCTTCCGAAAAATTTCATTGCACTTTCTTTGATTGTGATCAAGAAACGCCAAACCTTCCTCCGTTAAAAAGTTTATCTGTATATTCCGAATATAACGGATTTTAATTTTGGGAACGTCACCCCAGCATTTCTTATCAGATTATTATCAAACTTTTCTGAAAAACTGAGGGTGGTTTTCAGGTTTCTTGGTCATGATTGAAGAAAGTGTGACACCCTCTTCAATACGAAGTACTTCTTACGAAATCTACCCAAATGTAATCAGTGTTCCCTACGAGCTGAAAGAGTGTGCGCGCGAATGCAATTTGGCAACACAACATGTACAGAGCACTTTGTCGAGTCTTTGGGCTCCCGATCCTACTGAGACAAGGGGATGAAGATAATGACAATGAGCGTGTACAAAAAAATTAAACGCACACAAAATGTTTAAAAAGACTTCTACTTTGAATAGCTTGTAGGTCCAATGGTTATGACCATTGCCTAGGAATCTAGTGATAATTGGTTTATGCCCCATTCCAGGATACCAACAAGTTAGAATTTTTTTTATAGAACAAGCGTTTAGTCTAATTTGAAATTTGTAAGAATAGTGATGTAACATGTATTCCGTGTTCGAATTTCTATCGAAGGTTGGCGACTAAATTACAATATTCTGTAGAAATTCACCAATATTTTTGATATTTTAAATATAAAATTTTAAATATATTTTTTTTTTGCTCTTATATCTTTGTCACATTAAGTAAATCAAATGCTTATATTCTGAATGTTACTAACCTCAAAACTCAAATATCACAATAATAATAATAAAAACCGACAGGTGTCTCATGTATTTATGTTCTAAATAAGAAAAAATAATAGTCACACTATAAAATTAATGAATGTGTATTGTATTTTCATCCTGAATAAGTGGGTCAAATATTGATTATAACCTGTTGTGGCTGACAGACTTTGTGTTGGAAATGTAATCGGGTGCAACATAAGAAATACTCGGTTATAAATCCCGTGACGCGGTTGAATAGTTAATAAAACAATGGTTCCTAATTGTCTGAATCATAAATCGTCCCAGGTGCTCCCGCGCGCCGCAGGTATTTCCTGGAGCCAGATCCCCCTTTCTAGATCTTCCCCGACAACGAGGTCACGCCCCATCCGGCGGGTATCAATAGCGGGATTATCAGGCAGACAACAGAAGTGTCAGGTCCATTGAAAGGGATGAAAGCGACAAAGGGGACCGTGAGCCGGCTCCGCTCTTGTGCCGCCGAGTCAGAACGAGATCTAAAATTCGGATTTCACAATAATGACGCTAATGATAAAGAATATTCAAAGGTCCCGTATTTCAGAGAACGTTCTGCTTTGAGATGCGTATTGCGAGAACTCTTTGTAAAAATGATTTATCTTAGCAACGGCTACAGATATTCATGGAGAGGACATCTCGTGCAGTGCTGTGTAGTTATGTGAGCTAAAATAAAGGTGAATATTGACGTCGCCATATTATTCTGAACAAGATTAGAAACAAATAAAATCCAATTAATAAATAAGAACAAATTTTTGTGACAACATTTCATAGGTCATCATTTTACAAAAAGTATTCCCATAGTTTATTGCTCATTATAAACATAGCCAAATCCCTTTGAATATATTGTCACATAAATTCTTAATTAGTTATTCAACTTCCATGTATTTATTTTTCATTTTTTTATGTTAATTTACATTATATCTTCATTAAATCTGGATTTATTTTCAATTAAGATAAAGGGCTGCCCATGCGTAGATTTTTCTCTTTACGTAAATTTTCAAGAGATCGTGACTTTCAATGACAAGTTAAGCATAATTATATTAATCCTTAGTTTTTATATATCTGAAATTATGTAATTTCACTACATATTTCGGCCGCAAGTTTAAGTTGTGAGATCAGTGCCATCTAGCAAACTGTAGTATCATGGTATCGTTAGTGACGAACATTTTTAATTAAGAGAATACTATTTTTTCCATTTTATGCTTCATTATTCTATTATAAGTCATAATTATTTGAGACATTATGATAGAGAATTATGTTTTTTATGTAAGAATTTATAAACCATTGAACTAAATACATGCATCATAAAAGGGAGAATAATATTATATGAATTAAAAATGAAAACAAACATTTCAGTCCTTTTTATTGTTTCTACATTGCCACTGCGTAATGAACTGACATGCTTATTTCTAAAATGAATATATATGTTAAATGAATAGTATTTAAAAGTAAATTGCCCATCGAAAGATTGATATGCTCTATAAATAAGTAGGTACATATATAAAAGATAATAATTTTCCAAACGATTCTAAAAAACGCTTTCATAGATGTAAACAAAAAAATAAGACTAATTTACTTATTTTTGTACATGAGAATACTTTATATTTTGGCAAAACAAGTTTTATCAAATAATAATTCTTTTAAAAATAAATAAAGAATTCTTTTTCACTGATTTTCTTTGAGCTTTTCTTGAAAAAAAATTACCTTTCTTTTTGTGAAGCCAGCCGTATAAGATTTCTCGTAATAAGTAAACTTTCCTCATTCCACTTCCGTTGGGGAATTTTCGTGTTTACCCGGTGAATGCAAAGGTAAATTTTCACATCCAACATAACCGTGTTAAGTATTCAAAATTAAATAGCGAGCTAGCGAATTCCATATTGTACAATTCAATGAATTTTCCATTCGATTCTCAAAAAATGTGAGCCGATTTTTAAAAATGATTTTATGTGGATGCAAAGATTCAGGCACGATTTTCGTTGATGAAAAAAATGTTATTTTATAAACCAAAACAAGATAGGTATGCTATTTTCATTCATTTCAGCATATTTCAATATGCACAAATATTTAATTATTCTTAAACCAAGATGAAACCTATGATGTTCACATCAAACAAATCAGAATAATTCACTTTATATAAGAATCATGAAATCTTTAAGGTTGAAATCTTGAATCTTGAAGTCCTTAATATTAGGTCCTTACATATGAAATTGGCGTTTAGTATGGGAGGAACATAAAGCCGATTTTTTTTTATTATAGTATATTTATTTAATCAAAGTATGTACCATTGCTATCTATGCACTTTTGCCATCTCATAGGTAGTTCATTGATCCCTTTACTAAAAAAACCATTCGGACGGGAATCAATAAAACTTTGAAGGCGGTTTGGACTGCCCCATCGGAGTTGAATTTTTTCTTTTGCAAGAAGTTATCCAAATTTCGAAAAAAATGGTAATCTGTTGGGGCAAAGTCCGGAGAGTACGGTGGATGTCTTAGACATTCCAATTGAAGCTCCTCTAATTTGGTAGCCGTCTGTTGTGCAGTGTGTGGTCTAGCGTTATCATGAAGCAGCAGTGGCCTAGAGCGATTAACCAGCCTCGGTTGTTTAGCAGCTAGCTTTTCCATCATGGTTTGCAGTGCTGACAATAGACATCTGCCGTAATCGTCTGGCCAGATTTAAGAAAGCTGTAGTGAACGACACCAGCACTAGTCCACCAAACGCTCACAAGTAACTTTTTTGGAGTCAATTTTCGCTTGGGGCATGGTTTGGCTGGTTCGGCAGGGTTCAGCCATTGTGATGAGCGCTTCCGATTATCGTACAGGATCCACTTTTCATCACAGGTAAAGATTCGATTTAAAATCCCTTCATTATTGTGCCGGTTGAGTAATGCAACGCAGCAGTCAACGCGCGTTTGTTGATTTGCTTCACTCATTCGTGAGGTACCCACCTTTCAAGCTTTTTCACCTTACCAATTTGCTTCAAGTGGATTAAAACAGTTTTATCACTAACACCGCAGCCTGCAGCTAACTCGGATGTGGTTTGCGATGGATCCGCTTCCACAATAGCCTTCAAATCTTCATTATCAACTTTGGTCTCCGGCCGTCCACGGGGCTTGTTCTGCAGGTCGAAATTTCCAGAACGAAAACGTTGGAACCAAAAACGCACTGTGTTTTCTTTTGCGGCACCGTCGCCATACACATCATTAATCCTTCGACCCGTTTCTGCAGCACTGGTGCCACGGTGGAACTCGTAGTCGTAAATAACGCGATATTTCAAGTTTTTCATTTTGTAAACTGAGTGACGCAAAGAAGAAAACAATTGAGGAAAAAACAAATGAATTATAATTTTCAAAACACAAATACATGAGTAAATAGCTGTATAAATTTGGATTTGGAATTCCTATCCAAAGAGAAGATATTTGTGATCAAATTTGCCAGTACGGCAAAACGCCAATTTCATATGTAAGGACCTAATATTAGCGCCTGTTCCGGATTCATAGAATTCTATTTGCAGATGAGCTTTGAAATACAGAGAAATTAACAGGGTTAAGGAGCTTTTCTACATGTTGTTACGAGATGAATACTAGAAATAAAAAATATATAACGTGTGGAACGAATTGGAAAATAGTTATGGTCTAGAATATCCCAGAATACTCCAAAGCATTCATGAAATTATGGTTTATTATAAAGGTGGGACACGTTATTTCTTCGCATTATTTTGTTTTAATGCTTGGCGAAGGCCAAAGGTAAAAGTGACAAGTGAAGTGAACCAGCGTTTGATATGATAAGCCAAATGATTTAGTGCACATTATATTCAAACAGTAAAATAAATTGAAAGCACCTGCGTGTGGAATTTTCGACAGAAAATCAGAAAAATTAGATACGAGAATATGCAGCAGAAGAATATTTTATCTTAGGATAGTATAACGACGTTATTATAAGAACATCGTTTTATTATCCTAAAGCAAATTATAAAGTACGTATTTATTAAGTTACACGTAAATATTCTATTAAAAATTACATATAGAGAGAATAACCATCTAGCGTAGCGTTGGTGACATAAAATGCAATATGTAGACTTATGTTTAGAGTGTGTAAAAAATTGTGTTCTTCTTACTTTTAAAATAATAGTATTACCAATTTTATATATTAATACATCGTCAAATGATCAAAATCAACAAAGTGTAAAGATACGCGGGTGGTGGTGATTGGTAGCTTGAGTTTTGGAAATTCAGTAGAGATGGAGCGTTTCATAGCTTAGCGGCATACTTTTGGTGTGAAGAATTTTTAGAAAAAATGCGATTCGTGCACTGTTGCGCGGTTCACCTTGAGTTCATGACCTAAATCAGTATCCTTATGAAAGTATGATAAGTTTGATTGCTCAAAATAATATTGATAAGCATTGCTGAAAAAGTTTGAAGCTACCAGTTCCACACTTGATCAGAAGCCTGCGTTACGCCCAATGTCGATACAGGCATTTGAGTAGCTTTTTTGTGGTTAGGACTCTTGCCTCGTGATCCAAAGGTCGCGGATTCGAACCTCACTCCAGCCCAGCAAATTAGTTCTATTTTCATAGCACAAGAGTTTAGTTTAGTTTGAAAATAGTTAGAATATAAACACGTATTTTTTGTTCGCATTTATATTTAATTTAAAAAAAAACAGAGAGAACAGTTAGGATTTTTGTACAAGGCGATCTTGGATTTTCATCTAGAAAGGTCGGTAGAGCTTTTCATATCAAGAGCACGTTTGTAGCGTATTTTGGCAAAAGATCTTAAATTTCACCCGCATAAACTAAATTGTATGAATAAGTACAGGAATTTAAATCTACGACCTCAATCTACATAGTATTATTGATACAAATTATGAGCGATTATAGATTTAAAACACTGTTCTCTTTTCGTATCTTAATAAAACTGAGATGTTTGATGGAAAACTAATATCGCGCAAGGAGGTAGAGTTGCTTTTACACCAGTAAATCAACCACGATTTTACAGTTGCAGACCAATGGTCTAGGAGAAAATGGTAGCTTTCCCACACGCAGTCGCGCAGTGTCCCAACTAGATTTCACAAATTTGAGTTTGCATAGAGAAGGCGAATATTTGAATGATATTAATTTTAAAAAATTTCCAGTCTTTTCATTTCAATTTAAATTTATTTTTATTTCAGTACCACATGTTGATTTTTTAAACGAATTTTTCAAATTCACTCATTTTTATATCCCATCTATATAATCGCGGTCATTAAAATACCGCAAAAAAAAATTTAATAGACCCAAATAATTCGTCCGAATGGAGTTATTTATTATTAAAAATTAAAATAAAATCAATAGAGATTCATATGCTTTTTAAATTAATGTATAGAATTTGTTTAAAATATCTTGAAACTTTTTTTATTCATAGTAACTTCAGAGAAAATTTTGTTTTCATTTAAAAATGCTCAAATGTTTATACAATTTATTAATAAAGAGTCGGAGAACTTCAGAAAACTGTTTTAAGTATCCATATTAATCACTTAATTTCACAGAAAATTTTAAAGCATTAATATGAAAATAAATTTTGGCGTTCGGCTGCCATGATTGGGGGCGTACATGGCGAATCTGGAGATCTAATTTTCACAAACTTAATGTGTTCAGTAATGAAGCACACTTTTGGTTAAATGGCTGTATCAATAAACAGAATTTCCGCATTGGAGTGATGATAATACACAAATAAAAAGTCATTACATCCAAAAAAGTCACCATTTGATGCGCTTTATGGGCCGGCGGAGTCATTGATCCATATGTCTTCAAAAATTTTGACGGTAAGAACGTTATAGTCAGTGGTGAGTGGTATAGGGACATGATTACTAACTTTTTCTTTCTCAATTGGAAGACTTAATGTCGCAAACGTTTGGTTTTAGCAGTACGGCGCCCCATGCCACACAGCACACATAAAATCAATTTACTCAATGAAACATTTGACGAACGATTAATGTCACGAAATATATCTGTTAACTGACCACCTCGTTCGTGTGATTTGACACTATTAGATTGTTTTCTTTGGAAAAATGTAAAATCGCACATTTATGCAGATAAATCAGAAAAAATTGAGCGATAATTCTAAGCATCGAAGCATAATTGCCAAAATACAGCCTGATTTACTGAGAAGAATGTTGAAAATTCGACTTCCACGTGTTCGTCAGCCACGGCAGCCAATGCCTAAAATAATATTCAAATATAAAACCGTTAAATTATCTGTCAAATAAAGCTAATTTTATAGATTTTAAAAACATTTGTCTGTGTTTTCTAACAATATAAAGTTCTCTGCCTCTTACACCCTCTATAACACGTGTGTGCGCAATGTACAATTGTGACCAAATATTGTGAATAATAAATATCTCGTGTTAACTTTACTAATTCGAAACTGCAGTTGGTAATCCGCGATTAATAATTATTATTCACGCCGTACAGCGTTTGAAATGATTTGGGAATTCGCCGCGCCACGCCACTGTTTAATTTTATTGCGCCATTGGACTCGAACAAAATTAATTACATGCGAATAAATCGAATGTTAATAATAATAATTATTACTCACATGAGCCCGTGAATAATAATCACTGAACCGTTTGCACGGAACGTGTGTACTGAAGAGTGATTCGCAACACGAAATAGTTGTTTCTCGATTATTCGGACTCCCACAAAATTGTCGGACATATGACGCTCATTTATACCACACCGTGATAGAAAATACCGTAAAAAGTTTTAAGTAAAACGTTTAACAACTTAATGTCTTCTTGCTTTATTATAATTTCAATCCTTGCATTATTTTATTATTGTCTGTTTTGTAGCTTAAATGGCTTTGCGATGATAATTGTCATATATTTACAAAAAATATTGCTATTTTACTAAAAAAGCATAAATATAATAATATGATGACAAACAAGTTGGACAAACAAGAATGATAGAGTAAAGAATGATAGAGTAAAGAATAAATCGTTGCATCGTTGCATGCAGATCGTTGCATAATTCATACAATTAAAACAGGGTCGCACAGGTGATTTGGGCATGTTGAGCCAAAGAATGAGGAAAGAATGGTAAGAAAGATATATAATGCATATGTTGACGGCGCCAGAAAGAGAGGGCGACCGTGGAAGACGTGGCATGACCAGATTAACCAGGTACTGGAAGATGGTCCCGTTAGAAGCCTCAAAAACCGTCAAGCTTGCATGCGAAGATGTATGAATGTGGATGAGGCGAGAGTTGTATGTCAGGACGGAAGAGTATGACGCTTTATCCTCTCTGCCTACCTCCAAGGGGAAACGGCGTGATAGTAAATTAGTTAAGTTAGTTACACAAACAATTTTGCTTCTCTATCTCGCGAAAAATTGAACATTTCTTTATATGCTCAGGTCGTTAGAGTACTATTGATGTAATAATACTCCAAGCGTGCGCAAAATCTACGCACTGCTACGTCCGCGTAAGAATTATTCAGTACGTCCTTGACCCCATGGTGAGAGTTACCTTTTTGAAACTGTGATAAGAATCCAGCGAATCTTCGAGAATGGAATATCTATACATGTAAATGGTTCGAATAAAACAACCATTTTTGTTTCAATACCTGAATAATCAATAAAATTATGATAAACTTTTAGAGGATTTAAAAATTTTAAATTAAATTGAAACATTTATACGATGATTGAAATTATCGGTATGAAACACATTATCTGTATGGAAGTGGATAATTCTATCATGTAGTCCATGGAAAACATGACAAACGTTTTTCCTCATTCCTGCAAACAATCCAACCAAATCAAACTGCCTTATTTTTTTATCTATTCATTTAACGCACCTTAGAGCGTTTTTATATAATACTGATTTGGTAAAAAAAAATAAAGAATAACATTAGCCTAAACAAGTATTAGCAGCACTTTGCAAAGGTACAACTACCATGTATTACACAAAACATCTCCCAAACCCCATCAATAACTGACACCGAGGCCATGAAAGGCAACGCATAAAAACATCCCGAGATGCTGGCAACTACTGATAAGATAATTGGAAGAGTCTTTCACAAACAACTCCTTGATATCTAATTGACAAATAATATCTCATGATAACCACTTCTTTAAATACATAATAGACGTGTCTAGTTATTCTTTAAAACATCTTTCAAAATATTTCTGAATTAAGTAATATCAGTGGCAAAAACGTCTAACTGTTCGTATCTGTCTGCTAGTCTAGGTAGCCTTTACAGTGGAAAATTTGAAAAGTGGTTGTTGGCTGCAGTTTTTAAGCAAAACCTGCGTGACTTCTAATTTCGCGGGATGGAACACGCAAGCAGATACGTTCTAACAGTTTAATTATGATTATTATATTGTGATAGTATGCAAGAGTTTTGTACAATTTTTGACTACATTGTTTATCAATGTGATAAACAATGCCTAAAAATAGAATAATCAAAGGTATGACTTTAGTACGAAAATGACTAGGAAGAGGGCTACAACGATAGATGAATACGTCGCATCTGGTTGTGAACACCCTGGAGTCAGCTTTTGGAGGTGCATAACAAGCAGTGTCTTATTTGATGTAGGCCTCTATGTTTCAATATTGGCATTAAGTAAGAATGAAGAAAATCTTAACAGGATATTAATGAAATGAAAATTAACTACGTTGAAAATTTTAAAAATATTGCGCCAACATATAACCGTTCGCCATTGATAAATATCATATTATTTTAACGAAAACAAAACATGGATTGTTTTTTTAATATTAATCACCAGACTGGTGAAATAAAAATTATCACGATACTCACGACAATTCTAAAACGCAATGCATTTATTTTTGAAAAATCTTTCTGAATCACGCGGCCTTCTTTGACAATTTGTTTCAATTAATCTTATTTTATTTACGATTTATCGCTCATACGGGACATACATATACCTATCATTTATGTGAAGTATTTATTTTTGGATTGTGCAAAAAATTCATATTCAATTCAATCTTCTTTTGTATAAAACATTTACCTACATAACAAACACACGTTCGAATCGTAAGTTTTCTAAATGATGAATTAACATATCGTCGCTGTATACAAAATTAATCCTAGGTGGCGTTTTAGTACATTCTGAGATAAACGAATAAAACTGTTTTAAAAAATAATTGCACAGACTAGATTTATATATATTTTATTAATAATTACTAGGCAGACTTTCCAGATGAATGGCAATGTTTTTTTTAGTATATCTCCACTATTAATATGAAAAATTGTCAAATTGATTCGTTCGTCTCAGAATGTACTAAACGGTACATAGGATTTATTATATATACAGCGGCGATATACAATACTAAACATATACAAGATTATTTGGAAAATATTAATTACCTCGCAAGACTATACTCCTGCCTTGATTATGAGTCAAAAATGTTCAAGCAACCATGATCTATATATTATATCAATAGTTTTTTTCAATTTCTGCCTTATTTTTGTAAAACGTTGGACTGTAATAATAGTAACTTTAATCAATATGAAAAATTCATTCCCTTTAATACAAGTCAAATAAAATAATAAAAACCTTCGAATTTCAATTGGGAAACATTCCAATTGGACTTTCTACAGGGTTTTTATCATTTAATTTAATTTGTATCGAAACTAACGCAACAATCGATAAAAATGCATCATCGTATACGGACACATGTCTTATAGTTCACTTTTAAATTGAGCCTATTTTATAAGTTGGTTGACGGCTAGAATTTTGACACATTTTACGAATTCTGTATGTTATGTTATCGAGATATTTATTTTGTTTGCAATTAAAAAAGTAAAAATAAATAAGGTTTCAATAAACAGACATACAAAAAGATTGAGTATGAATACATGTGTGTGATTCTATAACTATATTGTAGAAGAAAATTTGAAATATTTATGGAATTACAGAAGATCCTAGCAAAACGTCCTAACAAAAAATAAAAATATTACTGTTTGATACTATTACTACCTGTATAACAAGAAACAGCTGAAATCTAATGACGCATTAATAAGGTAAGATAATTTATGTTCCGTTTTATAAAAGTAAATTCAATCTATTTTACAAATTATTAGCACTTTTTAGTAAAATAAAAATAATATACAACATTCAAAAGTATTTTATTGGATTTTTGCATACATACATGCATATTTCTACATTAGATAATTACCTATCCTTATTTCGAATGTCTGTCTGTCCGTAAGTCGCTGAAGTTAGGCTAACAACAACACTGATGATGACTAGCCGCTAGTGAGGCCTGGGCGCCCGATTGTGACATTTTAATCAGGGCGCGGCCCGGGTTACACGCAAGTTTATTAATATGCCCCATGATTTTTCATTATTTTACGGCTATTTTATTCTTATGAAACATATAGAAAAATATTTTATCAAAAAATACATACGAGTATTTTACATTTATTTCAATTTTTTTAAGTCAGTTGTGTTAAATGTAAAAATTTATCTAATACTGGCAGTCTTTATATTTCATTTCTTACTAGCTGTTACTACTCAGCATTGCACGGGCTTAGGATTAAGTTAAATATAAGTTTGTGGAGGGATAATAAAGGTTCCATTGTTTTACAAAGTCTCTAATAAAAACAATGTTCCATTTAATCAATGCTGGGACGGATGGGATTTCTGGGGAGGAAATTCGTTACCCGTCGGATCATAAAGAATAATTACGCAAAATTTGAGTCAGATGGAACAAACGGTGTAGATTTGTATAGAAAACTGACATTGAGTTTTATAGGTATAGATAGGGTGTGTTGCTTTGACGTCCAACAGATGGCGCTGTTTAAAATAAAATTAAAATAAAATAAAAAAACAAAAAAGTATTTTTTTGTTATCGTTATAAATATTTTGTCTTATACCAATATAAAGGTAGTTAAGATTTTTAACAACTGCCGCATGGCATAAAAGATAGTATAATTAAGGAATTGGCTCAATCTACTCAATGAACTTCTCAGAAATTTTTGATTGAAATCAGATACAACTATCAAAAGATAACGCTTGTATAAAATCCCTTGTATTGTATGAGATTGTATCGTAATACTAGTACATTTTATACACAAACATTTAATAGAAGTAGGTTTTTTTAATAGGTTTTCTCGTCATCATCCATTATTTTAATTTTACGGAAAAATTTATTCAGAAACGGCTTTTCTGTGAAATCAAAGAAAGTCAATTTTCATGACATCCTTAACAAAAGATGGAGTCTCTTTCAAAATTTACCACTTAAACTGATACTTCTGAATTTTAAGAATACATTTAATATAAAAAAACGTCTGCCACAATTAATATTGGTAGGAGGCAAACTATTTAAAACGTCACTCGTTATTTTTTATTTAGCAATTTTGCTTTTTTGCGCCTCGGAACACATTCCGAATTAGAGAACCAAAAAGTTTATTAAAATAACAATTAAAATTCCAACTGCTAACTGTGTTTCTAAAATGAATCCGCTTTATTTTAGAATCGATGAAGTATATTGTTTTGTATTTAATATTGCAATGCAATATTCAAAGTGTGAATCAAATATGTTATGAATTAAATATTTTGTTTAATAAAATAAAGTCAATTTAATATTTTACTAAAAATTCTAATATCAATATTTTGAAGTAAAAATATAATAATTATTTTTACACTTTAATTATAATTGTGTTATTTTCTTTCGGTAAAATGTGGATCAACATTCCTGGTGAGGTGAATGCGAAATTCACTTAGAAAATACTATTGCTTATATAGAAATCACATACATGCATATTATTCGCCTGTAATTACGTGACTGCTTGCAATTATCATAGGCAAACGCGAATACTTACTGACGCATGCGCGTCTTGGATTCGTCGATCTTGACAAAGGAGTTTAGTAGTATGATTATTTTTTATTAATTCACCATTTTACTTAAAAATCGTCCAGTTCATTTCTTCTTCTGATGTTTTTCGGGTTTTTTCATGGACGCTGACACAATAAGAGCATAGGTAGATTGACGCGTTAGAGATGTGATGCTGTGGCAAAGAATAAATAACAAAATTTTACATGAAATAAATGTCTACCTTGTCTATCAATGTCTTCCTTGTCTACCAATATCTAACTCGTCTTTCGTCCACAGTACGAATACACATACGTCACACATATCACAAGACGTATTGATACAATAAAAAGGCCGGTAGTACAAGGCGTAGTCGAGGAAATTTCTCCCCTTGGAAGATCACCTACTAGATTGATGGAATTTGTGGAGTCTGCAATCAACGGCTCAATTAAATAAGCCGTCAGGAATGATGCAAGCTGGAACAGATGGAGCCTGATATTTTTGGCTGGCATCACGATGGCTCTCCCAGAATTTAATGGGGAAGAATAACATTTTCCAGTTATCGAACGCTAGCCACCATTTTGGCGATAACTTCCGTGCTTGCAGCGGCACAAAATAATTTTGTCGTACTTTCGTTATATCGTAATTTAATATTTTTAGCCAAGATAATGATGATGACAGTCAATGACGAGGTGCATAAATTTTGTTTCTGGATGTCTCATAATATGACTAAAAATTTTCAACATTCCGTGTTTTCATTATTTCATAATTTATGTTTTTTTCACTTCAACTCCAAAAGGCAAAAGTTGCAAATTGAAAACAATGAATATTGGAGATGGAATAAAATGGTTTATGTGACAGTTTATGTGGTATCCAGAGTTCCCAATGGGCAGTTCGTAATTCGCATTTCGTGATTGACAGTAAGAGGTCGAGGCCTAATAGTGCAAATGATAGTTGAAGATCGGCGGGTGGCCACTGCTTCTAGCTTCTAGAGTGGAGACCGTAAAAGGATCTAAATGCGCGAATCTAAGTGAAGCCAGGTGTTCGGGAAAATGTCAGGGCAGGAGCGGCTAGGCAGTTAAGAATAGTCAGGAGACCACGAAGAGACCAGGATCTGGCCAAGCAAATCCAGCAGAAGGAAGCATCTGACTGGTAAAGCAGGATGGACAGCTGATCTGTCAGGGTAATGATCCATCTCTCTAGCACAACGAGGCAAAGATCGCAGAAAAAGTCACTACCAGGATAAGTGGAAACGCGAATCAGTTGGCTCCTTGCCACGAAAGCGGATTGGCGGGACCAGGGAAAAAAATAGAACCGGGACACTAAGAAGTGCAGCCGAGCGCGGCGGTAAAATGAGCAAGCGACGAAACAACTAACATGGGGTAGATTTAATTTTTCTCTTTAATCAATCACAACTGCCTTCATTCCTTACCTAGGTGATTGTTCTTGTAAAATCATTATACTGCTAAATTATATCTATGAAATTTTCGTTATTTTTTTGGCTTTTATTTCTCTCCGCTTGTATGACTATCACTGGGATCTCAGTGATAGTCATACAACCGTAGGGTGATAATCGCGCATCGCCGTGGGGAGATTGAAAAAGCCGTCCCCTGTAGAAGCATTGTCAACTAGAATAGTAGTGGCGAACTCAAGGGATGCCTGCCATAGATTGCACGTACAGCAATTAAGCTGGCACATGAACAAATAACAGATTTCTTCTTCAAACACAGCATAATTATTTCGTGGTGATATTATAATTACAATTTATAGAAATTAACTTTTTACACCAATTTTTTGTTGATTTTTTTTTTGATTATCTATACTTCGATTTTTAAATTTAATTTGTTAGTATACATTTATTATCCTGACGAGGGGGCGATGGGCTCTGAAACATGTCGAATTTTTTTTAAGAAAAAAGTGGTGTAAACAAAGTTTATTTCTATAATTTATAATTAACAGATTTATTATTTTCTGAAATCAATTTTATAAAATAAGTTCAAGACATCGATTCACTAAAGAATCTACTTGGGCGTTCATATTACTAAAAGTGGCGACATAGGAACCAGATATAAAGCGTTTTGGTATATGTTCAAGACATGGATTGACTGAATAATCCACTTGGGCGTTCATATTACTAAAAGTAGCGACATGGGAACCAGATATAAAGCATTTGGTATCGAATAAACATAAACAAACCGATAAGGTTTTGATATACGGACCTATCCTGGAGAATAGAAATAAGCCAAAGAATTAGATTTTATCTATGTTTATTCAAATGAATATGGTAGAATGATTATGGATCAAAGCAAAAATATTGAAACGAAATAAATATCTTATATATCTATCACGTCCGAAAAATATCACTGCGTAATAAAAGCAGGTCTCTAGCCTGACTGACAGATTTAATAGAATAGACCAGATTTATGAAAGGACAAAACAATAGAAAGGAAACAATTGTGACTTAAATTGTACTTTACATCTTAAACGTAAATAGTTATAACTTAATAATGAAACTGGAGAATGAAATTTAGGAATCACTCTTACTTCTCAAATTATATTTAATTTCCAAGAAATGCTCCATAAATTTTTGGTTTCATATTGTCCGATCCACAAAGCCTTTCAGTAATCCTAGCGTCCATATTATTATACCTTTTTCAATCCTCAAAATAAATCAATCTAGAATAACGAATTCTTGTTTGGTATCTAAAAAGGACTTTCGCTACGCCTCTAACGCCGTGAATTATGATATTTTTTTATAATTCTGAAAAATATCATAAAAAAGATCAGGTTTTTTGATAAATAAATATGAAAATTCTCAAAATTAAAAGTATGAACTATCTCTTCATATTTAAAAAAAATAATAATAAACTCAATTTATTATTCGTTATACTAGTTTTAACAATAAGGCAAAAAATATTTTATTTTTGGTTTTCTAAAATTTTTCCCTATTTCCCAATGTGGGCTTGTTTAAATTAGCTTTTTCATGTATTTAAAACAATCCCTTATTTTCAAAAAGTATTTCATCGCCATTATTTACATTATATACATATTTATTTTATTATAAATATAAGAAATGAAAATAATTACGTTTTCGAATGTTGATAACACGACATTTGACAGTATTATTAAAAATGTTGTCACGTAATTATAAACAATTTTGATAACTTTAACGTCGTTATTGACGATAAAATTAAAAACTTGTTGACAGATGCGAAGATTTAAGACTATTGAAACGTTATAAAAGTAGTTAATTTTTCAAAAAAAAATCTTTTAAAAAAACTCTGTAATCGACTTTAACGTTTATTTTTCACTCTTGTTAATTTGTACATAAATAACCTGGGACAGAGAACTGTTAGTTTAAATTTTATTAGTTAAATAACTACCCTACCAATTTCAGCAGTTAAGTCAGTATATGTGTATATAAATATGCATGTACACATATACTTAAGTCAGTGTATGTGTACATGCATATTTATGTATAAATTTACTAACAAAGAAATCAGGACAAATATAAATTAAAAAATTTAAGTTAAACGCAGAACTGTTAAAAATACCATAATCAATTTAAACACTTACGTCGCAACAAAACATAACATTAAAATTTACACATTGGACATTGCATGAATTAAATTTTTCTCGAGCCTGTGACTTTTTGTGATTTCTTATAATGAGTTGTTTTTGAAACATTGCCTAATGATCTATAGTACCTTGAGTAGATAAGTTGGTAGATAGGAACAAAATTAAATCAGTCAGGTTAAATACTTCCAGATAGATATTTATTATTTTTTATATAAAAAAATCACTCATATTAAATTCAGATAAATAAAAGTCTCAGAGAGATAAAGCTATGAATATGAGGAAAGTGTGTGGTAGTCTTTTTTATACGATGGCCCAGGGCTTACAATTAATCATCCCTTCGGGGACAAAATCCAGTAATTGTGTTCTTAGAAGATATCTATATAAAAATATTCAATCAAAGTTCTTCGTCAACCTCTTTTCACACCAATATTTTTTAAGTTAATAATTTTTCAACTCAACAAAGTAATCTTTAATAAAATTATTTTATTTTTATTTGAGAAGTTTTATGTTTTCTCATTATAGACGAATGACATTACTTATATTTCGTGGATTTTGTAAATATTTTGTTTTGTAGAAAAATCCCAGATGTGGAAAAAGTAAGATAAATGGAGTGGAATTCTGGAAATAATACAATGAATGGAATAGCGCCATCGAAAACATTATTTGAAACCCGTACAATTTTCCCGCATTAGAAGCAATTCTTCTCCTAATACGATCAATATGCTGGTTCTTTGAAAGTTGGGCATTTATAAACGGACCTTCTGAGATACTTTACTAAAGCACGTTTTTTTCCTAAAGGTGAGTTCCTATGATGATACTATTATTAAGACAGTATTTTTTAAACAAAAATTTTTTTTTCGTTTTGTCTGAAAAAACACCGAAATCAGTGATAAAAAACGGTTGAAGACAAGGAAATGCCCTGGTATGTTTCTTGTTTGACATAGCACTGGAAAAAGCCATAAGGGATTCGGGTATTGGATTGAATGCGAACACACACAAAGTTAGTCCAAATATTAGCGTATGCTGATTATTTCGATATTAACGCAAGCGACCCGTTTAGGGTCGTTTGGTCAATCCCGTTCTCTTTTAGTTCTGCTACGAGTTGTTCGTGGGAGATACTGTCGAGTACTTCCCTCTAATCGATAAAGATACCTGTACAATTGCTTGATTTTTTCAATTTATTTTACATGATGGTGAATGTTTTACGGTTGCAGTTTGTATGCATATTCCCCCAGTGAAGCCGAATGGATTCTCATTTATTGTAGAATTGTCATTTGTGATTGAGTTTGGTCTCTTTTGACTACTTATTCTAAATTGTATTATTGTATTGTATTATAAATTAAGATTTTTGAAATATTAGACAAATAATAAATTACCTTTCACATTGTCTAACAAATTAGACTACCTACCTATATGATTGAGTAGATTGAATGCAGTGGAGATGAGGTCCCTTAGACGTATGTGTGGTAAATCCATGTATGATAGAGTAAAGAATGAAGATATTAGGAATGAATGTAAAGCTGATCGTAGCATAATACAGAGAATAAAAATAGGGTCGCTCAGGTGGTTTGGGCATGTTGAGCGAATGAATGAGGAAAGAATGGTAAGAAAGATATATGATGCAAGTGTTGACGGCGCCAGAAAAAGAGGGCGACCACGGAAGACGTGGCATGACCAGATTAACCAGATACTGGAAGATGGTCCTGTTAGAAGTCTGAACAACCGTCGAGCTTGCATGCGAAGATGTATGAATGTAGACGAAGCGAAAGTTGTATGTCAGGACAGAAGAGTATGGCGCTCTATCCTCTCTGCCTACCCCCTCGGGGAAACGGCGTGATGGTAAGTAAGTAAGTAAGTACCTATATGATGGTTATCCCTCATCACACACATGAATCATAATTCTTTTTGATAAGGTACATACATACAAAAAAATATTTTCAAGGTATCTTTGTAATAAAATATTATATGTATTATTAATTAAATAAATAAAATATATTAGTATTAATTTCTTTGGGGATAACCGGCGTCAAAATCTGGTCCTCAGAAGAACCATTCGTCAACCGACGTTTTGCCTGTTTTACGATTTATAAGAATTAAATAGTGACTGCCCGTAGTCTATATTCAATCAATGGCTAACAACCGTAACCACAATTTATCGGATACTCCCCAAATCATAGTTGATGTTTCTTCACTATCTACCATTATCATGTCCCGTTGAAATTTAACGATCCTTGGCCGCTACATCATGGGATCAATTTTCCTATACACACCATGTACACACTGCATACCTAGATATAACAATCATCCAAAGGTACTATACCTAATATTTTTATTAATTTTGGGCGATCTTTTCTCGCGGATCATCCAATCAACCCTGTTATGCGCTCGCTCTCCTTCACCGCACAGGGATGTACTGGGCCCCCTTCGAATGGATTTCTGTTCAGTAATATTTATTTAGACATTATTAGGTTATATTAAAAATATAAACCTACAATGTTGCTCAATCAATCGAAAAATATTTAATTGCTGATTATCATTATACCAAGGCTTGTATTTGCCTATCAAAGTCTGCTACATTATCGGCTATTATTTGTCAACTACGAGTATAACTTAATTATGTATCGTCCTATAGCGGAAATTAATCATTGAAGTTTTCCGGTCGTACCCAGGGCTCACATCCGGTCGTACGGCTGGTTTAGGTGATATGTACGATAACTGACCAACGATGTCTCCAGGGCACCACGCAACTTTGTTCTGAGGAATGGAGACGTAATCAAAATAGCCCGTACATTCTAGCCATGTCGTCTATATATTAATTTGTAACCATTTAATCATAACTATTACTTATTTTTAATTGGCAGTAAGATTGATCCACAAAATAACTATGTTACATAAATAGTGAATATTCTTGAACAATACAATACTGGAAGGGTACTGTCTGCTATAATACAATAAACCTCCAGTGCAGCAGGCAAGGCGTCGAATCAATTCAGTGCTTATTTGCTGCCAAGGCACTGAACGCCTTCGCTGATAGCTATATACTACTCACCATGTTCTTAGAGATGTGTTGAAAGATTGCTAGTATCTGTCGAATCGGTCTTAAGTAGTTGTTTGTATTTGTACGTATATCATTATTACATGCTCGTGCTA